>APFE030076067.1:12271-64580 GCA_000404065.3 Pinus taeda | reverse complement strand
AGGAGTACGCACCCATCCCTTGACATACAGAGCATACAAGTACGCAGGTATTATGAACTTGGGATGCGTACACGCAGGTAAGGTAGAGAGAAACTGCGTACCCAGAGATAAACATGTTTTTAAATGACTTTTTCTCTTTCTTGAAGTTTGACATGGAGAGTAGAGGTATGAGGCTTGCCAAGGAGGATAGTATGACTGTTGATGGAGCCATACTAACTGCAAATAGTCATGGTGACAAATTTTAGTGTAACAAACTGCCATCCATCAATTGGTGCTAAGGTCAGCGTGGGGTCTTGTTGGGTCCAGGTGTGTCATCTTGAAGAATCATCAAATCCATTGCAAAGTGGTACAATGTGTTGGGTGCAGGATGTGCCCTGGTACATGTGTCATATGCTAGTGCTGCTAGGAGGCCCAAGAGTCTCAACGCATCACTTGTTTGTGCCAATATGCTTCTTTATGGCCTGGATACCTATGGAAAGGTGACCAAGACATAGGCTACTGAACCACTTGACAATGATAACATAGATTCTAGTGAAAGCAACCAGTAATTAGGGACAAAAATCATTATTGCATCTAAGTGAACCAAATTTGAGTGTTGTGGGCTATTTAATACTTTATACAAGGACCCCCTTTCAAAATCAAGGCCTTGAACTTCCAATGGTGTTTCCTCCCTAGGTAGGAGTTGCTAAAGGAGAACCCTATTAGGTGTTTCTAGCCCCTAAGGGGAAGTAACATTTCCTTAGTCCACCCTTCAATTGATAGGTGTTAATGAATAATAATGATGGTGACGGAGGGGATAAGACTTCATGGCCAAGTGCCATGGTCAAAGGGACTAGTTGATGGCGGTATCCACATCTTGATTGTATAGATGTGAGGCAGGGGCATTCGTGGATGCATCAGATACCAAATTGGCCTTTGTTTTTCCACCCATTGTGTGTGACTTTATTGTTTTCTTGATTTTTCTTTGTATTATTGCTCATAGCTCAATGGTTAGAGCTTGTTTTGAATGATGTGGCAGTTGTATTACCCCTTATAATGAGTTAGTTTATCACTCATCGGGGTTGGGACATGCAAGGGTTCCTTCTTTGATGTAATGGAGCAACATGTTCTCAAGAACTAGGTGATGGCCATAATGAGTGAGGTAGAGCTCATGCTAGGCTTTTGCTCACTGGGTAATGTATATGTCCCTGGCCATCTTTTGAATTTTGGTATTCTTTCTTTTAAATTTTGCAATGGTCATGTTCTGCTCATTTTATTACTTTTAGCGGCATCAATCTCCTAGGGAAAAGTTTACGGGCCCTACCCAAGTATGTGGACATATGGGTGCCAAATACCAAATAACCAATGGTCAGTTGAACCTGAAGAATGGATGTGAGATATGGGCTTGTAATGTATGATGGAAAGTGTTAAGTATGACATAGGGATAGATGGAACTTCGCTATCTCAATCTGGGCTTCCCAAGTAGTGCCCCTCCGATACCCACTGGGAAATTAGGGGAGGTTCCATTGGACTAGGATCAAAGATTAGGCTCCCATTTAAGGTGAGAGAAAAAGATCACGGTTGAGGCCCATTCTTCTTTCAGATCACCTCATAATCCATACGAAATGCCCAAATACAAACAAGCATAAGCACCTGATTGCAAGATGATTAAAGTACCTTTTGAGTGGAAGCCCACCTTCATCCATGTGTTCATGCCGGATGGGTGAGAAGCATGTGGTTAATGCAAGTGGCGGAGATATAATGGAATATCATTAACTAGTGGTGGCTGTCAGGGGCTACTGACTATGTGACTAATCGACTGACGATCAAGAGTAGAAGAAAAGTTTTATCCTATAGGGTTACCCATTTTGGTGGGTAACAATACCCATAGTGATGGGGGTCTATGCCCAAGGAAAACATTTAATATTCTAATCTAATGTTGAGTTTAGTTTTGGACATTTCTTGATGGGAAAGGGGGCTTCCAAAGGGACCAGTGGACAGGTATATATAAGAAGCCAATGGTGAGGCTTGAGGACAAGAAGAATGAGGGATTATTTTTCTTTCGAGGAGCAAGAGGCTAGAAGAGACATAGCTGCAAGAGAAATATTGGAAGAAGGTTGGTCGAGTTTGAGGTCTGTGGATAGACCATGTTTTGTTTGATAGGGCTTGTTTCCCTACTTGCAACAAAGAGAAGTGACGCCATAGGGCTGTGGTGGGTAGTTTTGGGATTGTTGGCTAAAACAAGGAGAAAAGAGGTTGGCTGCAAGGGCTAAATAAGTAAGGCTGAGGACCAGGAAAGTGTTGAAAATTTGGTAGCTCAGGGATGAATTTCTAAAAATAGAAAGCCTAAAAGTATGACTTTCCAAAAGTAGTAAATCACCCTGCATCAATTAGTAATCAATTATTGTTGATGGAAAATCCCTTCTGATCATCAATCAATCCTAATAGTTCAATTTCAACTTTATCATCAATATTATCATCAATATTATTATTATTATTATTATCATTCTTATGATACTATGATGTTATTATTAAAAAGAAATTCAAGTCACTCAATCATGACTCTCAATAATGTTCTCTTACATTCTTATTATTGGCATAGCATAATCCTCTTACACTCATTAAAGCACATCATAAAAGGTTCTCTTACAGTCTCTTACACTCAATAAAAGGATGTCATAAAAGATTCCTCTTACATACTCTTTAATGCATATGCTACATTTCTCTCCTTAATGGCATGAGTTACACTCCCTAATTGGCATATGTAACTCTACCTCAAGGCATGCGAGTTACTCCTCCTTTATGATTCAAACTCCTAGCTCCTATATATATGTGCCTCTCATCCTCTATTTTTACTACTTGTGCATTGTGAAAGAAGAATTTAAACTTGAGAGAGCGGGAGAGAGTTGAAGAAGATTGTGAGAGAGAGACTTGGAGAGTAAGAGCAGAACTTGGTGAGCCAAGGTTGATTCAGTGCTTAAGTGTTTCAGTGTTGATTTAGTTGAAGGGAAGATTTATTTAGTGTGTGCATCCGCTGCTGCTACCAGTGATTTTCATGCTACAACTTGTTTAGATTTGGGTGAACTTACTCATTCTCTTGATCTATCATTGTACTCTGTATCTCTGTTGAACAATTGATTTCTAATAGAAGAAGAATCTAGTTGGTTTTTTCTCTTGTTGGTTTTGCCCTGGTCATTGAACCTAAATTCTCTGTGTCTCATTTTGTTCTTAGTTCTCTTCTATTGTGCATTTGATTTGTGTTCTATCTACAATTGCTTATCTAATATTGCAACATAAAAAAGCTTTGTCATAAGTGATTGTTACAACATAGAACATTAGAATTTCAACATGGTATCAAAGCTTTGGTGAAGAAAAGCTCCATTTCCAACTCTATTTCTGCCAAAATATCTCTTGTTTGTTACATTTGCAACTCTCTTTCTGCTGTAATATCTCTTGCTTTCCACTCCATTTCCAACTCTGTTTCTGTTGAATTATCCCTTGCTCTTTCTTTTACTTGCTGCTAATTTTCTGTTGAAATTTCTCTTCCCTTTTGCTTCTGAAATATCTCATTTACAGTTGAAATATCTCTGGTGTCCTTTTCTATTTGCTGCTGAAATTTACTGTTGAGATTTTATTGTTGAAATTTTACTGCTACTGTTCTTACAAGATCTGAAGGAACCCAAGATATGATAGTAATTTTGTAGATAGTAATTAAGATGTTGCATGTGTTTAATAGTTGTGGTTTTGGTACTTGTTGATGCATACAAAAATAAAGAGCAATTTTACTTCTGTTTATGCATGTGCAAGGAAGTGTTGTCTTGAAAAAAGTGTAATGCATAAGAGGTTATGAAAGAGTAACTCGTAGAAATTGAATGCTGAAGATAGGGGGGCTTTGATTTTGTAGAGTAGAATTGCTTATTTGCACCTTTTATATCTCTAAGGCCTTCATAGGTGTCAAGGGTCCTTTCTTCCTATATTAGAGTTGTCCTGCCTTCTTTCGGGAGATATCTTCAAAGCATCTTGTCAAATAGTGATTCTCGACGATCATGGTGTTCTTCACATGCTGGATCTCTTTCTTCATTTGCTTCTCCTTAGATAGATAGGTCAACCATCTTATGCTTCCTATGAGAGCATTCCTTCATTTCTTGCTTCCTGGACTTGTCAGCATTTCTTTTTGCTTCTTAGTCAACAATCTGATGCTCCTTATGTGAGCATATTCGTTTGTTGACCTTCATTGCAATGTAGTGCATGCCTTCGAGCATATCCTTGGTGAAAGAGATTCTTTCATACTTGATCATGTTATAGAACTATTCCCATGACTTAATAATATACAAATGATAACCTGATTTAAAATTTGATGCATGCATACCTCATCTTGATTCTTCTTTGATCATCTTTTGGTGTTGCCCTTCTTGCTTCATCTTAGCTTGCATGTATATCATCCTTTTCTTGAATCCCAGGAATGGGATTCCCAATGAGACATCTGCTTAGGTCCATGAACCTTCTTTTGAAGATTATAACATAGGATCTTAAAGATCCTTGCCTTGCAAATGTTTATTTTCTTTTGATGATGGAGGTCTTCTAAGATTCTTAATCATGATCAATTTTCTTTCATCGTGGATGAGGTCCTATACTGGGTATGATTCTTCTACATGAATATCTTGAGCTATATCTGCTATGCTCCTATATTCTAGAGGATATTTCTACCCATGCATTTTTATTCTTATTATAAATGCTACATCTTCATGAGTATCTAGAACTCTATGTACATCATGCTTCTAGATTCTAGAGGATGGTTCTAGCCATGCAATATTCCTACATGCTCCTATACTACTCAAAGCTTTGAAAGAAGTCTAGAAGTAAAGAGTTTGACCTAGTCATAGTAGAGATCTGGAGGATCTTCCTTCTTTTGCTTCTTTTCTTCTTCTTTCACTTCTTCCCTCTTTCTTTTGTTGTTGTTGTCCTTATTAAGCTTAGGAAAATTCCTTTTGTAGTGTCCATATTCTTGGCATCCAAAACATTGGATTTTGGACATGTCTTTGTTGTTTGTTCTTTGCGGACCAAACTTGCCAAATTTACCCTTTCTCTTGGCCATGGTAGCAAATGCTTGCTCCTTTGATCCCACATCTTCTTTTGCCTTAAGTCTGGTTTCCTCTGTTCTGCATAGAGACCACATTTCACTAAGAGTGGTTGCTTCCTTCTTGGCATATATACTTGATGTGAAGTTTCCCCACGTCTCAAGTAGAGCATTGAGTACTACAGTTGTCATCTCTCTATTAGACATGGCTTCCCCAAGCTCTTGAAGTTGATCTCTCATTTCGAAGATTTTCATGAAGTAGGGAGCTATTCCTTCCTTTGTTATCTTCATCTTGTACAATTCATTCCTTAGAGATATTACTTCTCCGTTTGTGGATACCGAGAATAGCTCTACTAGCTTATCAAAAATTTCTTTCGATGTCTCAAATTTGGAGACATAGGGAATGAGAGAGTCTTTGATTGATTCTATCAGAATCCTTTGAGCTCTTGTCTCATCCTTATTGTACTTGGCTAAGGCTTGAGTTTGTTCCTTAGCAGGTGTTGACCACTACGTGTTAATGACCCATAACAGTACACCCCCTTTTTTCACAAAAGGGATAACGCTTGATCAACGTGTCCGTGCCGTTCGACTATCATCATTAGCCTGATCATGTTATATTGTAAACCTTTTCTGCATGTGTAAATTGTAAATAATCTCAGCAGATCCGTGTCGTGTATGTAATTGCCTAGGTAAACCTATTTTTTTGATGATGATCTACATTCTGGAAGGTTTTTTGTCTCACCGATCCATGATCAGCAGAGTTTTCCTTCAACCTTGCCCCAAAGCCGGAATGGATTTTGTCACCAGAATGTTAGGGGAGTCCTAGTGTGCTAGATCGAGTCTATGTAAAAGTGATTTGGGAATAATCCTAACTATTTTGTTAGATTATTTTATTACAAATTGCTTGATTTGCTAGATTATATTTGTGTTGCAGAAATGGGTAGTCTGTGAGGGTCTTGTTCAAATGGGTTTTCCCCCTTTAGATGTAAAAAATGTAAAAAAATCATGATGTAAAATGTCTTGAGGGTTAGAAAAATAATTTATCCCCTCATAGATCCTAGGTCCTAGGTAAATTTAAATTTTTCAGAGGTAAAATTCGTGGATCCTTTAAAAAATTAAATCTTAACTGGTCCAGGGACCAAGGTTAATTGATTATTTTGCTAAATTTTATGTCTTAGGTCCCTAGGGTTAAGTCAAAGTCAAAGTTTTGAGGAAATAAATGCAAAATTTTAATTTTTGAATATATTAAAATGCATTTAATTGAAAAATTTGAAATTTCATCAATATTTAAAATTTCGACGGATGAGATTAAATTTTTTTTTGATCCTCATCAACAGTTGAGATTGCTTTGACAAGGATCACTCGAACTAGCCGTTGGGAAATTTATCTTTAAATAGGGGGTCAGTTGTTAGTGGAGATCATCCGATCTTTTGATCGTGTACTAAGCGAAAAGCTCTCTCTTGTAATTTTTTTTATGAGCTATAAAGAAAGACTTTGGGGTTAACTTCTGTTGGTGTTACTCTTCATGGAAACGCTGTAAGATGTATTATTTTCATGCATATATTTCTTTTTGGCCATTGATATAGCTTTCTGAAGAGCAACTTGAGTACAGGTATCTTGCTCAGTCGCTGGGGTTTGAATGATAATTTAAGTTTTGAATATAATAGCAGGTATCTCTATTAGATCTGAATTTTATTATTGTTCTCTCGCTCTATGATTGATAGCTGAATTGTGTTTTGCAGGAAAATCCTTGATTATTAGATCATCGGGCGTTCGGGGAAGTTCTTGGCTGAACCAGCCAACTCCCAATCCGTGTTTTCTGAGGAGCCCAGTTTGAATTTGATCCCGAGCTTATCATAAGATAATATTTTTATGGGTGATGCATGAAGGGTTTCAAGCTTAGTACCTCCTCCAAAATTCATTTTTTTTTTTCTTTTTGCTGTGCTAAATCGTTAGATCTGGCTGTTAAGAGCCTCAGATCATCAGATTTGGGAGTGGAGTCGGACTCACACTCCCTAGATCTGATAGATTTGCCATTTATGTACATAGATCTGTAATTTTCTTTAGTTTTCTGACTTTGGTTTTCAGGGTTTTAGTGTTTTTTGGGTCATTTTGTATATCTTTTGGGTGTTTTTTGTTGTTTTGTAGCTGCAAATCTGAAGCAGAAATTTGTGCAGAATCCAGATCTAGGCCCTGGAGGGTAAGATCTGGATCTCCGGGGTTCATTAAAATTGTTTTTGCAGGAAATTATCCAGCATCTTGCAGTCCAAAGGTTTAAATTTAGTTTTAGATCTAGAAATTTAATAAGGGTTTCATTGATAAATTTTAAACATAGATCTTAATCTGGAATGTGATTTCTCTGCTGCTTGGGGTTTCCTAAGCAGAAAATTTCGATTTTGTTTTCATTGTTTTTTCTGAAAAATTTCGAAATTATTTTTATGATCTAGAATAACTTGGGGTTTATTCTTGCGTTTTCTGCCCAGATCTGCATCTCCGTCCAGCTATCCTCCATCCATTTCACGCATTCCCTCATGCAGCCTTCTCCTTTCGATTTTCTCATTGCTCCAGATCCGCTGCTCTTTCCCAACGCTGCTATCTGCAGCCTCTTCATAGAAGCTATCCTCCCTGTCTGTGTGATCTCCTTCCATCTTTTCATCGTTGTGCACCTGCATCCAAAATTAGTTGTCTGCTTTTCCTCATGAAGTCCTCTTTTCGCTGCGCGCATTAAACCCTCTGTCGAGCATTCATAAGCAATCCCTGCGTCCCCCCCCAGTCCTCTCTGCTTGCGTCCATTTCTCCTCTATCTCTCCACGCAGCCTCCAAACTATTACAATCCCGCACGCTTTCCTCAACCTGCAGCCATTTCATTCTTCGATACCCTCGCTGCTCCTCATCGTTATCCACGCATTTTCTCCCTCACTGCTTAATCTGGCTCCATTCCGTCTAGCTCCATATCCAAGCCGTCGCTGCCAAACCTAGCTCCCCACATAGCTATTCGAAACTGCTGCCATCCCTCCTATGTTGCTACAGCTCCCTAACCCGCAGCTCTATTTTCTCTCCGTGGCTCCCTTCGAGCTCTCCTTCCGCCATTAGAACCTGCAAAAAACATTCGATTTCCTTTTTGTATATACATACGGAGTTCTGTTTTATATATGTTAGGTTAGATTAAGTTTTGTTTTCTATTTAATTTAATTCGATTGGTATATTTGTTTAAGATTTTGGGTTTAATTTTAATTTCTTTCTTTTTGTTTTATTTAGATTTTATTTTTATTTTTTGACTTTGATAAAAAAAAATCACTAAAAATTTCTAAATATTAAAAAAAAAAAACATCTAAAAACCCTAAAAATTTAAATTCTCTAAATTTCTAAAATTAAAAAATTAAAAACCTTAAAAAAATCCTAAAAAAATTTAAATTAAAAAAAAAAATTTAAAAACATTTAAAAATCTTAAAAAAAAATTCTAAAAATTCTGAAAATTTTAAATTTTGTGATGAAGGATTTAAATTAAGGGGTTTTTCATTTAAACGTTTAAAAATTTTAATGTGGCCTATGGCCCATTAAAATTTCAATTTTTGACCCGTTGATTAGTTTTAAATTCCTTGGTGTTTATGATGTTAAATACTAACTCTTAAATTCTCATGATTCTTCTATAGTCTAGTGCGATAAATCATATTGGCCTTTGGAAAATATTGATTATTCTTGGTCATTAACGATAATCATTTTAGATTTGGAATTCTTTACATGCCGTAGTGTTATTGTCACTTTTTGTTTTATATTGAAAATCATTCTGGATAGTTTGTTTTATTGATGGTTAATTCAAATATCGAAGGCACTGGTCTATAATTATTTCTTTCTTGTGGTCGTGTCTTGTTTACGTTGGCGTTTTATCTGTCAATATGATTTAATCATTTAAATTCATCAAGTTGTCCATCTTTAAGATCTCCTAGAGCCGGTGATCCACAGGCTTTCTTATCCATTTACCTTAGGGACTACCCTCCTTGACTTGCCTAGGAGAGAGTCTAAACGGAGTGAGTAAGGATTAAGAGTGACAACCCTTACTTTGAGTGTTGTCGCGTTGCCTAGACACTTTGCGCGACAACATTTTTTGGCGCCATTGTGGGGGATAGAGTTTTTTTGTCCTTAATCCTCACGACATTCATCTTTCATCTTTCTATCATTCATTTTAGTTGGCAACGCCAACATTTTTTGGCATTGTTGCCAGGGACATTTTATTCGCGGCGTTTCAACGACATTTCCTCATCGTTTTTAATCATCTATCTTTTCCGCCGTTCATTAGCCTGTCAAGCGACATAACATTCCCTGGCGTCATTTGATCTTTTGATCACCCTATTTTTCGTCATCTCATTAATCGTTTTATTTGCACCTTTAGCACCTAGACATGTCGGTTTGTTTCTTGTTTGTGTGGCTACTCCATTTCTTCATTTATTATTTCTCAGACAAGAAGCCCTTCCCTTATATCCGGTTGTTTGTTTCCTTTTGGATCCTAGAGTTAGATTCATGTTCAAGTGGCGACTCCACTTATTTCATTTCTACAAGAATTTCTACTAGAAGCTCCCTTTTTGTGGATCTCTTAATTTCTTGAGCAGAGGTCTCTCCCTATCATCCATTTGGTCCCTCATTATTCATCATGGATTATTTGTTTACCTCATGTCATTTTACTAATGTTCTCCATGATATTCCGGAAGTGGCCATTCATAAATTGTCTTTGTTCTCGGGTGGTGATTCAGTCGCTGTTAGAAAGCATTTATGCAGGTTTTCTCGTATAATGCTCATATATTGTAGTTCTCCCCAGTATGATCATGAAGATGTCAAAATGGATTTATTTGCCTTTTCCTTAGAAGGTGATGCTTTGAATTGGTTTAATAATTGTCTTGAAGATTCTTTCGCTTCTTTACAAGACATTGTCAATGCTTTTAAAGATAGATATGGTTATCAAGATAGCTCCCCTTGTGCCCCTAAAATTATGCAATAGAATGAAAGTGATCTGGTGAAGGATCCAACTGTCGATGAAAGATTTCAAAACAATTCTCCATATCAAGATGTACCATCCACTTGCACCGTTACAGATCAAATTCATGACAATGGGAAGACAAGGACAAGTTGTCAAATCAATGAAAGGGAAAATGATAAGCAAATTATAGAAGAACTAATGCGGCTGGTAAAAAATATGGAGCTTAATTAAGAAAAATTTGTAAATGATTACGTCAAGGATATGAAAACTTTATACATCCACCTGGAAAAACGTGATAAGGAAATGAAAATCATGAAAGCTAATCATGACAAGGAAATTAATTCTATGCAAAACAAGTTATTAACTATGGATGAAGAAATGACCATCATGACATTCGATTATAATAATCAGTGGGCTACCATGCAAGCAAATCATAAGAAAGAGATAAACTCTATGCGACATTGCTTGATGACCATAAAAGCAAAGAATGACAAAGTAATAAAAGATATGGAAGTTGGTCAGATACGCCTTCAGAATAAGTTATTAACCATGGAAGAAAACCATGCTAGGGAAGTCAATGCTATGAAGGTTGAACACTCCAACCAGATGGATGCCATAACAAGACAGGTACAGAAATTTCAACAGTGGTCAGAGGATGAAAGAAACAAGGAGACGTCGACAGATCATAAGCCTCCTTATTCGCTGTAGCAAGCTCCATCTTATTATGAGAAGGTCATTTGTTCCATTGAAAAATGGTTAATTGAAGGTGACCCGGATAAAATTGAAAACGATAAAAATCAGAGGCAAAATGAAGAAAGACATGTCACGCATATCTTACATACTTCATCCGAGAATTTTGAAGCAGAATGTTCCACTTCACCAGTTATACATCCTACCACAAAGAAAAGACGCAAGAGAAAGAGAATGAGAAAGCGATTTCATGCATCAGATGGCCGCAAATAGCTTGATTTTCAAATAGGAAAAAGTCCTACCATATGCAAAATTGGACATGGCACATCCGAGAAACAGCTGACGGACTTGCCTGAAAGCAGGAAAATGTTCAGTGTGCACTATATTCAACGCATCTGATGCCATGGGGCATCTCTATATTGTATTTCTAACCCTACACCTTGTCATTTCAACATTTCATTTCTGTTTTAGGATTAGATTCACTTTTCATGTTACTAGATAGTTAATAAATGAAGAGCTTATATCTTTCCTGTGCTTAATGGTATATGATGATTTTCGAATGGACGCTAGTTATGTTTTGTTGTGTGTTGCGTGGATGCAGATTCTGGATTCTCACATTCCTACAGTGCAGCAGCGTGTCCCCAAGTAGAGCTAGATGTTGACCACTATGTGTCAACGACCCATAGCAGTACACCCCCTTTTTTCACAAAAGGGATAGCGCTTGATCAACGTGTCCGTGCCGTTCGACTATCATCATCAGCTTGATCATGTTATATTGTAAACCCTTTCTGCATGTGTAAATTTTAAATAATCTCAGCAGATCCGTGTCGTGTATGTAATTGCCTAGGTAAACCTAATTTTTTGATGACAATCTACATTCCGGAAGGTTTTTTGTCTCACTGATCCATGATCGGCAGAGTTCTCCTTCAACCTTACCCCAAAGTCGAATGGATTTTGTCACCAGAATGTTAGGGGAGTCCTACTGTGCTAGATCGAGTCTATGTAAAAGTGATTTGGGAATAATCCTAACTATTTGGTTAGGTTATTTTATTACAAACTGTTTGATCTGCTAGATTATATTTGTGTCGCAGAAATGGGTAGTCTGTGAGGGTCTTGTTCAAATGGGTTTTCCCCCTTGAGATGTAAAAAATGTAAAAAAATCATGATGTAAAATGTCTTGAGGGTTAGAAAAATAATTTATCCCCTCATAGATCCTAAGTCCTAGGTAAATTTAAATTTTCCAGAGGTAAAATTCGTGGATCCTTTAAAAAATTAAATCTTAACTAGTTCAGGGATTAAGGTTAATTGATTATTTTGCTAAATTTTATGTCTTAGGTCCCTAGGGCTAAGTCAAAGTCAAAGTTTTGAGGAAATAAATGTAAAATTTTAATTTTTGAATCTATTAAAATGCATTTAATTGAAAAATTTGAAATTTCCTCAATATTTAAAATTTCAACAGATGAGATTAAAAGAAATTTTGATCCTCATCAATGGTCGAGATCGCTTTGACAAGGATCACTCGAACTAGCCGTTGGGAAATTTATCTTTAAATAGGGGGTCAGTTGTCAGTTGAGATCATCCGATCTTTTGATCGTGTACTAAGTGAAAAGCTCTCTCTTGTAATCTTTTTTATGAGCTATAAAGAAAGACTTTGGGGTTAACTTTTGCTGGTGTTACTCTTCATGGAAATGCTGTAGGATGTATTATTTTCATGCATAAATTTCTTTTTGGCCATTGATATAGCTTTTTGAAGAGCGACTTGACTACAGGTATCTTGCTCAGTCGCTGGGGTTTGAATGATAATTTAAGTTTTGAATATAATAGCAGGTATCTCTATTAGATCTGAATTTTATTATTGTTCTCTCACTCTATGATTGATGGCTGAATTGAGTTTTACAGGAAAATCCTTGATTATTAGATCATCGGGCGTTCGGGAAGTTCTCGGCTGAACCAGCAAAATCTCGATCCGTGTTTTCTGAAGAGCCCAGTTTGAATTTGATCCCGAACTTATCATAAGATATTATTTTTATGGGTGATGCATGAAGGGTTTCAAGCTTAGTACCTCCTCCAAAATTCAATTTTTTTTTTTTGCTGTGCTAAATCGTTAGATCTGGCTGTTAAGAGCCTCAGGTCATTAGATCTGGGAGCGGAGTTGGACTCACACTCCTAGATCTGATAGATCTACCATTTATGTACATAGATTTGCAATTTTCTTTAGTTTTCTGACTTTGGTTTTCAGGGTTTTAGTGTTTTTTGGGTCATTGTGTATATCTTTTGGGTGTTTCTTGTTGTCCTGCAGCTGCAGATTTGAAGCAGAAATTTGTGCAGAATCCAGATCTAGGCCCTGGAGGGTAAGATCTAGATCTTTGGGGTTCATTAAAATTGTTTTTGCAGAAAATTATCCAGCATCTTGTAGTCCAAAGGTTTAAATTTAGTTTCAGATCTGGAAATTTAATAAGGGTTTCATTGATAAATTTTAAACATAGATCTTAATCTGGAATGCGATTTCTCTGCTGCCTAGGGTTTCCTAAGCAGAAAATTTCGAATTTGTTTTTGTTTTTGTTTTTTTTTTTTGTCTGAAAAATTTCGAAATTATTTTTATGATCTGGAATAACTTGGGGTTTATTCTTGCGTTTTCTACCCATATCCACACCTCTGTCTAGCTATCCTCCAGCCATTTCATGCATTCCCTCATGCAACCTTCTCCATTTGATTTTCTCACTGCTCCAGATCCGCTGCTCTTTCCCAACGCTGCTATCCGCAGCCTCTTCATAGAAGCTATCCTCCCCGTCTACGTGATCTCCTTCCATCTTTTCATTGCTGCCCACCTGCATCCAAAATCAGTTGTCTGCTTTTCCTCACGAAGTCCTCTTTTCGCTGCGTGCGTTAAACCCTTTGTCGAGCATTTATAAGCAATCCCTGCGTCCCTCCCTCAGTCCTCTCTGCTTGTGTCCATTTCTCCTCTATCTCTCCACGCAGCCTCCAAATCGCTGCCATCCCGCACGCTTCCTCAACCTGCAGCCATTTCATTCTTCGATACCCTCGCTGCTCCTCATTGTTATCCACGCATTTTCTCCCTCACTGCTTAATTTGGCTCCATTCTGTCTAGCTCCATATCCAAGTCGTCGCTGCCAAACCTAGCTCCCCATGTAGCTATTCGAAACTGCTGCCATCCCTCCTATGCTGCTATAACTCCCTAACCCGCAGCTCTATTTTCTCTCCGTGGCTCCCTTTGAGCTCTCCTTCCGCCGTCAGAACCTGCAAAAAACATTCGATTTCCCTTTTGTATATACATAAGCAGTTATGTTTTATATATGTTAGGTTAGATTAAGTTTTGTTTTCTATTTAATTTAATTCGATTTGTATATTCGTTTAAGTTTTTGGGTTTAATTTTAATTTTGGGTATATTGAAAATCATTCTGGATAGCTTGTTCTATTGATGGTTAATTCAAATATCGAAGGCACTGGTCTATAATTGTTTCTATCTTGTGGTCGTGTCTTTTTTATGTTGGTGTTTTATTTGTCAATCTGATTTAATTATTTAAATTCATCAAGTTTTCCATCTTTAAAATCTCCTAGAGCCCATGATCCACAAGCTTTCTCATCCATTTACCTTAGGGACTACCCCCCTTGACTTGCCTAGGAGAGAGTCTAAACAGAGTAAGGATTAAGAGTGACAACCCTTACTCTGAGTGTTGTCGCGTTGCCTAGACACTTTGTGTGACAACAATAGGGATTGTGATATTCCCTTTGACATGTTCTAGGAGTTTATTCTCCTTGAGAAGTAGATCAATCCTCTTCTTCCATGCAAGAAATTTACTGGTACCTACCAATTTATTGCTTTCAGAAGGGGACATGTACTTGATAGATTTTGAGATGTAGTGGATTTGCTTCCTCTTTGGAGACTTGATGGCTTGCCTTCCTTGGATCTTAATGTTCTTCAAGTTGCCTTCTCCAAGTGGACTTGCTTGATGATGAGATTTGCTTGATGACTGGTAGCTTGATGTAGGTCCTGCTTCAATCTGCTCTTCTTTGTAGGCGCCTTTATGTAAGGCTCTTCTTCTAGCTTTATAGACATCCTTGATGAATGATGGATTCTATACCCTTCTTGTCTTTGAAGTGATTGAGACTTCTAGGCTTGATGCTTCAACTTTGTAGATGCTTCTCCCTTGATGAGTGTTCTTGAGATGCCCTTTCCTTGATGTGTCACCATAGCTTCGATACCATGTTGAAAAATCTAGGGCAAAGTAGTGTAGTGTGATTCTTCGTTACTTGATAACAATTTGTGGAGTATTTTTACTCTTCCTTATTAGCTTATTCTTCTTCTTCCTCTTATTAGTGCATATGTGTGTACTTCATCAAACTACTACCAGAACATAAAAAACAAGAACACAAGATGTTGGCTCTCTGTCAGGGCCAAAACCTCTCTTCTCTTGAGAGGAAAACCCTTTAGTGAATTTCTCTTATTGAAGCTTCTATTGATCAATGCCAAACCTAAGACCCCTGACAAGAGTATCCTCTAAGCACAAGTCAAGTCCTTCCTTCTTTCTGCGCCTTATTTCCCAGCACTTCGTCCTCCTTCTTCCGGCACTTCGTTCTCGTACTATGATTCTTGTCTAGAGATAGATCTTCCTTGAGTGAGTCTTCTAGATGAGGTGTTCCTCTTCTATGCCTTGCTCAAGTATACTTCAACTTTGACCAACCGAGATCCTTCTTGAGTGTATGACTGTTTTGCTGTTTTGCTGCCCTAGTTTTTCATGTGTGGAGAGTACCCTTAGTGAATTAGGGTCTTTCTTCCTTTGCTAGAGAGAGGGGCTTCTTCGCTAGTCTTTGGAGGCCTTATGAGCCTAGTGACTAGCCCAAATACCAATGAATCTTGCACTGAAATATTACTGCTGCTAAAACCACAGTCTATCTTCCTTATCCTCGCATGTGTGACTGTTTCTTAGCCCTAGAAACAATCCCTAACCTTCGCTGAGTTCTTTCTTTGCTGCACTTTTGAAGACCCTTTAGACTTCCCTTAACTTCCTTTTGTAACGAGCTATCTATAAATATAAAGAACGCAAGTATAATAGCAGGCACACTGTGCATGCATATGATAGCTACATATGCATGTGTCGCATACCCGCACTAGTATTTATATATTAAATTAACTATAAGTAGCAAATATCACGACACTTCTTATAATAGAGGTTCTACTTATCCATCAACACCCACATTGCTTAATGTATGGGTAAATATTAAAAGAGGACTATATAAATTATATATTCCAGATTATTAATAAAAATTATATATAATTTATAATATTAATAATAATAATATAATTAATTAAAAAATATTTAAAGTATATATAAGAAATTAAAAGGGGCACTAAGTATAAAGTCATTATGTTTATATTAAATGAATACTTTAATAAAACCTAATGTGACTTATATACGTGACCTTTAAAAGAGATAAGGGAGGAATACGTAAGAGAGGAGCGTGTCACCAACAAACTGAGCGGTGGGCTGCAGATGGAAGAGCGGCCACCTCCAAGCAACAAGATAAAACCACAGAACAATGATTCAGAAGGGGGGAACGGAGGGGAACGGAGGGAAGAAATTCTGAAGGAGGAGGAACATCATCTACAAAAATCATCCACAGGAAGAGCTTGAGTTGTTCTGAGGTTCTGGGGACAGGGGAACAGTCGGCTTCTACTAAGAGGCTTACTAGATTGAGCAACTAGGTTCTGCTCAGTTTGGCTGGGTGGATTTGGTCTTTTGGTAACCGAAGTAGGGAGTTGGAGTCATCATCAACTGCAAGGGCACAGGTAGGTACCCTCAATAGTTCTGTTAGATAATCTGTTAAATAAATTTTGTAAGAGTTTAGGAACATAATTATAGGTTCAGTATAAAATTTCCTTTACTGTCTTTACACCTGTTTCTCGGTCTTGACACCTTTTCTCGGCTTGTCTCCTCGCTGATTTCAGAGCTGGCTTGAATGTGTTACGGAGTTGACAACCTCTATATATAGAGGTCTGTCCCTCCATTTAGGTCGACTTGTCCACTGTTTGCAGGCTGACTTGTCAACTGTTTGTAGGTTGACTTGAGGACTGCTAGGAGGCTGATTTGTTGAGCAGACTTCGGATAGTTTCCATGGTGGTGTAGCATGCTTGAAAGAGCTTCTTGATGGTGCCATTGCAGAGGAGTAGACTTGACTTTGCTTGGAGGTTTTCCCTTTGACTTTAATATATATTTATACAAGGTGTAACATGCCCTTGAGGTCTTCAACCTTTTCTTTTGACTATTTGATTCACCTATAGCACTTTAAATAGTGCTACACCTATTTCAATGAGCAAGAAACTCATTGACATATATTATAAAAATAATATTTCTTTTCTTGAATAAATACAAATATCAAAAGTACATTTATGAAGACCGAACCTAGTTACATTTCCTTCAACAAAAGATGCATTTATTTTGTCAATGACATATGTCTGATGGACAGTGGTAACTTATAGAAGCCGGATCAAGAGGGAACTAACAACTTCCTTCAATCCCCCTTAAAGAAAAAATAAGTATTTTCAAGTCTTATGTTGTTTCTTTGTGTCACCACTCTTGTTTAGATTTATCTTTATAGATCATTGGTTATTCTTCCTGCATTAGTATTTGAATGATTCTTTCACTAACTTCTCGATGAGGATGTGATCAAGAAAAACAGATCTTGAAGATCATCAGGGTGCAGAATAGTGCAGGAAGAGTAAACTCCAAGAGGAAGTTGGTGCAAGGATAATGAAGGGGCCACTCACATCTAGAAAAGATAGAAAGCCCTGCCTCATCACCAGGTATACTTTCATTATGTTTATTTACTTTGCTACTATTGCTATTGCTCTTGTTCTGGGATCAACAAGTACATTTGATGAATGTGAGAACCAAGTCCTTTGTATAGAGATTGAGGAAGATGTCAAGCCATCCCATGACTTGAGTGGACATGTAGTGGACAAGAGCTCAAGACTTTTGCAAGGACGATGGTTATTGTGAAAATTCTAAAGCTTGCGGAAAATATGTGTTTGGTAAAAGAACTATAGAGTTTAGCTGAGATATAACATTTGAGGAAGATGAATCTCTTTGAAAATCCATAGACACTCCTACTAATGTTGAAAGACAGGATGATGCCTTGGATGCACAATAAGATCCTGAGCTTGAGCTTGATTTTGTTGACGAACCAATGGATCACATGGTGTCCTTGGATGCTTCTCTATGTGTTAGAAGGAGACCTTTATGGCTTCATGACACCCTTCAAGACACTGATAAACATGTTGCTCCTAGAGGAACCTTCATAGAAAGCAAGAAACCATGTCGGTTCCAAGGATATGTTGTGGCCATGAGCAACATTATTCAAGTTGAGCCATGCACTTTTGAAGAAGTTGTGAAGGCTCAATCGTGGAAAGATGCAATGTTTGAAGAATATGAGTCCATCATTCAATATGATGTATGGGAATTGGTTCTAAGACCACAAGGTAAATTTGTTGTGTCTTCCAAATGGTTGTATAAAATTAAACATGGTGCTAATGGTAGTATTGAAAAATATAAAGCTAGGTTTGCGACCAGAGGGTTCTTTTAGAAAGTGGGAATAGACTATGATGAAATATTTGCACCTGTTGCCTGTTACACAACCATCCGATGTATTGTGGCTCTAGCTACTAGCTAAGGGTGGTCCCTTCACCAAATGGATGTGAAGACTACTTTCCTGCATGGCTTCCTCAAGGAAGAAGTATTTGTGGAGAAACCACAAGGCTTTGAAGTACATGGCCAGAAAACTTATGTGCGTAGACTGAAAAATCCCTCTATGGTTTGAAGCAAACTCCAAGAGCTTGGTATACCCACATTGATAACTTCTTGATGAAGCTTGGTTTTACTAGAAGTAATGCTGATCCAAATCTTTACTTCAAGCTAGTCCAAGGTATGCCTTTGATTTTGTTATTATATGTTGATGATTTATTTCTGATTGGTGGTGAACCTCTTATCCTCCAGTGTAAGAGGGAGTTAGCTTCCAAATTTGAAATGAAAGATCTTCACTTAATGCACTACTTTCTAGGTCTTGAAGTATGGCCAAAACCTGGTGAGATTTTCCTTTATCAAGGAAAATACGTTGTCAAGCTGCTTGAAAGATTTGGTATTACAGAATGTAAATCCATGAATACTCCAATGGAGATGAACTTCAAGAAGCTATGTGGTGAAGCTGTAGGTCCTGATTTGGCAAAGCCTTCCGAGTGTTTTCAACTGATTGGGGCACAAATGTTCTTAGTGAAAACTAGACCGAACATATGTTTTGCGGTCAATGCTCTGAGCCAATATATGATTAAACCATCTCATTCACACTGGATTGCTACAAATCATGTGCTAAGATACCTGAATGGGACCATCAATCTTGCATTGAAATATATTGTTGGAGATGTTAGACTACTTGGGTACTCATGGTGATTGGGTTGGTAACTCTACTGAAAGAAAAAACACATCTGGATGCTGCTTCAATTTAGGATCTACCCTGATATCTTGGATGAGTAGGAAGCAAAACTCTGCAGCCCTCAACATGGCTGAAGCTGAGTACGTTGCTGCGAGCATGGCTAGCTATGAGGCAGTATGGCTGAGGAAGCTCTTTAGAGAGTTGTTTGAGCATGTTTTGGTCACAACAGTAATTTACTATGACAATAAGAGTGGGATTCGACTTGCAGAAAACCCCACGTTCCATGACAAGTCCAAGCATATTGAGATCGAATATCACTATATTCGGGATATGGTGTAGAGAGTAGTAAGACTCCATCATATAGCGGCTAATGACCAGCTCACCAAAATTCTTACCAAGCATTTGTTGAAAGGAAAGTTCTTGGCTTTCAGAGAACAACTTGGACTGACGGATGTGACCATTCCCTGAGAGGGTGGTCATGGGTGATGAGCCTTAGATGTGTGAGATCCTTGTCATGTGTTGACAAGTGGATCCCCCAAACAGTGATGAGCTTGGATGTGCGAGATCCTTGTCATGTGTTGACAAGTGGACCCCCCAAGTAGTGACGATCCTTGGATGTGTGAGATCCTTGTCCAGTGTTGACAAGCAGTGATGAGCCTTGGATGTGTGAGATCCTTGTTCTGTGCTGACAAGCAGATTCCCCAAGATGTGACTTGGTTGTGCGAGATCCTTTTCATGAGTTGACAAGTAGATCCCCCAAGCAAAGATGTGACTTTGGTTGTGCGAGGGACAATGATGAGCCTTGGATGTCCAAGATCCTTGTCACGTGTTGACAAATGGGCGCCCCCCAGCATAGATGTGACTTGGTTGTGCGAGATCCTTGTCATATGTTGACAAGTGGATCCCCCCAAGCAGTGATGAGCCTTGGATGTGTGAGATCCTTGTCATGTGTTGACAAGTGGATCCCCCCAAGTAGAGATGAGACTTGGTTGTGCGAGATACCTTGTCATATGTTGGCAAGTGGCTATCCTCCCAAGTGAATATAGGGTGATGGATGAATCTCCCCTATGATGATTCTTCTTCATTGGAGTGAGACATCATTGTTCCAGATGATACAGAGCAGAGATGAACAAAGATGAGTAGAGGAAGTAAAGATCTTTTGTTGCATAAATAAATTCCTCCCTCGCTGAGAGGGAGTGTTGAAAATTTGGCAGTTCAGGGATGAAATTTCTAAAAAATAGAAAATTTAAAAATAGAATTTATAAAATAGAAATATAAAAATAGAAAGTTTTAAAAGTATGACTTTCCAAAATAGTTTAATCACTTGTGCATCAAACCGGTAATCAAGTATTATTGATGGAAAATCCTTTTGAATCATCAATAATCTAATAGTTCAATTACACATATCATAATTATATCATTAATATTATTATTATTATTCTTATGATACTATTATATTATTATTAAAATGAAATTCAAGTCACTCAATCATGGCTTTCAATAATGTTCTCTTACACTCTCCTTATTGGCATGGCATATTCCTCTTACACTCTCATTAATGCTCTTACACTCAGTAATTAAAGAACGCCATAAAAGATTCTCTTACACTCGCTTACACTCAATAAAAACATATCATAAAAGATTCCTCTTATGCACTCTTTAATGCATATGTTACATTTCTCTCCTTAATGGCACAAATTACACTCCCTAATTGAGATATATAGCTCTCCCTCAAGGCATGCAAGTTACTCCTTCATGATTCAAACTCCTTGCTCTTCCTATATATATGTGCCTCTCATCCTCTCTTTTTACTACTTATGCATTGTGAAAGAAGAATTCAAACTTGAGAGAGAGTTGAAGAAGATTGTGAGAGAGAGACTTGGAGAGCAAGAGTAGAACTTGGTGAGCCAAGGTTGATTTAGTGCTTCAGTGTTGATTTAGTTGAAGGGAAGGTTGATTTAGTGTGTGCATCTACTGCTGCTACCAATGATCTTCATGCTACAACTTGTTCAAACTTGGGTGAACTTACTCATTCTCTTGATCTTTCATTGTACTCTGTATTTGTTGAAAAAATTATTTCTAATAAAATAAGAATCTGGTTGGGTTTTCCCCTTGTCATTGGACCTAAATTATCTGTCTCATTTTGTTCTTGGTTGTCTTCTATTGTGCATTTGATTTATGTTCTTTTTACAATTGCTTATCTAATATTGTAACATAAAGAAGTATTGTCATAAGTGATTGTTACAACATAGAATATCAGAATTTCAACAGAAAGTGGGCCGAGGGCCTAAGGGAGTAGGACGAGGTCTAGTAAAGGCTAGAATAGGCTGGAAGATGTTTGATTATGGGATTTTCTATGGCTGCCAAGAGGGAAAACCCAAGTTTGCTGATAAATCACATTGCTAAGGCTGCTAGGTGGGCAGAGAGCTTGTGTTGAGCTGACTGTGAGCCTAAAGGGAGTTGGTTGGCCAATTTAAGGAGGGAAATGAGTGCCCTGTGTGCTACAGTAAGCGGCTATAAGTTTTGGTGGAAAAGGACAAACACTGGTCAGTATGTATTAAGGCAAATGAGAGCTTAAAAGACAGCCTCAACCCATGTCTAGTGACTGTAAACTTAAAATTTCATGATCCGAAAACTGAAAATGCAAAATCGTAAAACAATGAAAAACTTACCTGGACTGCTGTCGACTGGTTTTGTTGCTGACTGGTTTTGCTGCCTGCTGCTGTTCTCTGAAGCTGAATCGATTACTGGGAAACCAATTCCTCCCAGCTAATTCAGCAAGCTTCTGTGAAGCTTACTGCCCCCGTGCCTAGAACCTCAGGTCAATCAAGCTTGTTCCCGTTCTCGGTCTTCCTCTACCCTCTCAGTTTTCTGCTCTCCTTCCCCCTTCCTCGGCTCAATACAGTGGTTTTATAGCAAGATTGGCGGTGGCCACCTTCCAGCCTTCGGCCACCGCTGTTGCAGCTCTCGACACCTCCCGGCATGCAGAGCCTTAGATCTTTCTGTTCGGTCTGGTGGCGGTCGACCGACATGAGGTTTCATTTATCAGTTTAATGACCTTTCCAAAATGTTACGTCCTATGTTTGCATATCCCTCATCCTTTATGTTTATTATAGTTTATGTTATGTTTATTCACTTTATTATATACTTTCATTATTTTATGAACTTTAAACTTTATACATATTAAAGTGTCAACTTTATATTAATTTATATCTCTTAACTTATATTAATTTATATCATTTAACTTATATTAATTTATATCTGTTAACTTATATTAATTAATTTATATCATTTAACTTAGACTGATATTTAATATCATTTAACTTAGACTGATATTTTAAATGGGTTGTTACACCATGTATTTTGGACAAGTGTTTTTGTCTTGTTTTTGGCATTGTACTGGGATTGTAAAGGGCCACTTTCCTTGGTATGGGAGACCTAGTGTTTCTTGTTAATGGACTAATAAGAAATCGATGTTTGGGCATGAATTCTTGTGTACTATACATTGATCTAATTGTCGGTCTATTCCATTGTGCAAAAGTTTTCGAACTTAGGCATTTTCAATGTGTTTATGCTTTCTAGCTAAAGCATAGACCAGACTTGGGGTGCATGGAATTCTCACATGGTATTAGACCTACTTTGAAGAGCAGTTGGGTCAAAATTGTCAAAACTGTACACAGGTGGCAGCTCTAAGAGGGAGCTGAGTTGTCTTGCTATTGAAGGAGGGACAACTAGTCTCTTGTATTTCGGGGAAAGAATCCAACAAAGAAAATGGTTTTTGGCTTGAGGTTTGAGGACCAGTTGGAAGGGAGATCCAACTACCGTTTGTGGAAGGAAAGAATCAAGCTAGTGCTATTGGTGAACAATGTTTTTAAAACCGGAACCGGTGACCGGACCGGTCAACCTAATGAACCTGTTTACTGACCGGAACTAGTTTGGTCTAAATGAACCGGTTTTAGAAAAATACATTAAATAATTAATTTTTATTGAAAAAAACTATTTTTAAGATTTAAAACCATGATTCCAAGCCAATAGAGACAAAATATGCAAAGATTGCTCATTTATATACCATGTAAAGGTGAATATATCAAAATGGCACCAAGTGCAATACATATCATTGACAAAATACATAAGCATGAGGCTCTAAATGGCCTCTAGAGTGCAAAAACAAAGCCTACAAACTATGGGGCCAGTGGCCTACTACAAGACTCAAGTCTACATATATGATAATAGTGATCAACATTATCACTTGAAACTTCTCATGAGTCATCATGATCAAACTGAGTTGGTTGAGTCTCGACTCCCAAACTTTGCAGTCACAAAATTCTCTATTGGTTTAGTGACTTGAGTCTCAAACTTCTGAAGGTATTCTGCCCTAATATGCCCTCTTATTTCATTTGGTGCTCCACATGGCTTTACATGGCCTGCTATCCCAGCCAAGTGTTGCTTGAACCTATTAATACCCCCTCCTTCAATGGATTTTTGGCAATATTTGCAGATCATTTTCCCATCAATCATATCACAATGAGCCCATGCAGTATCTCTGGCTTTTGGAGGCATGATGACTACTACTTAGCTTAAACTCTGTTGTTCCACTACTCTAGCAAAAACTCAACACTCTCCAAGCTCCCAAGCAAATTCACAAACACTCCAAATGAGATGTGTGAGACAAATAAGAGGGAGAAGGGCCTCTTAAAGGCTTGGAGAGAGTGTTTTTGGAGGGAAAGGACCCTTACTTTCCCTCCAAAACCCCTAAAAGACATTGAAAAAAGCGCTGACTGGGATCATGGTGGGCTTGACCGGTAATCGACCGATTTAGGATGGAACCGGCCGGTTTCATACAAACCGGCCGGTTCCGTCCTAAACCGGCTGATTAGGACTGGTTAGGTCTCTTTTTTGGCCACAGAGGGTGTCTAACTCGGTTTTTTGACCGGTTCCAACCGGTGGGCCTGCTAACCGTCCAGTTAGACCGGTAACCGGTTAGTTGGGCCGGTTTTGAATACTATGTTGGTGAATGATCTGTGGGATTATGTTAACACCCAGATGAAGGCACCAAATCATTTGACAACTTTGGCTTTTCATAACAAAGTAGATGCAAAGGCCAAGTTGATCATTCTTGATGGACTCAAGGATCACTTGATACCTCATCTTACCGGAAAAAAGATTGCATGGGACATGTAGGAAGCTCTGAAAGTGTTGTTTCAAAACAAGAATGAAAATTGGAAGATGGTATTGAGGGAGAAGCTCAGGGACATCAAGATGATAGGTTCAGTGAACATGATTCATATCTTACAAGGATTTCACAAGTTCGTGTTAATATTCCATGAAATTCTGCAACTACTTAGATGAATAATTGAAAAATGAAATCTAGTTTATTTTCACCAAGATACATAATTTCTTAACAACTTATAAGCAACGGAATAAAAAACACAAAGATGATTCCACTTGAGTAAGCCTCTTGACTCTCTTTCCTAGACATAATTCCTTATAGATCTGCCTTCCAGTGTTTAAACTGTTGCTGAAGGAACTTGGCTCTGATACCAATTGTTGAAATAAGGAATTGCTGGGGGAGGTGAATCAGTAATTAAGAAACTCTTTTTCTTTTTATTATTATGCTGTCCCTTCTTATATTCTTTAACTTGTGAGAGCATTCATTCACAAAATAGTGAACCAACAATATTTCAGACACATATTCAAACAAAAATCACATGAGCAGCACACATTTGACACAGTGTTTTTTGCGTGGAAACCTAGAGGGAAAAAACCACCAATTTGTTGTTTGTTTATGATGTAAATTAAACACCCACTTAATTAAATCTGTTTGTTATTGAGCACCCACTCACAGGAGGCACCAACCCCCTTTGGTTAGCAAGCACCAACTTGCCAAGAGGCACCGACCTCTTTAGTATGCAGGCACCAACTTGCCCTTGCCACTGTTCTACTATTTCATACAATTTTCAAACTGAAAACAGAGGCATACAATCATACAAGTAAAATACCAATAAATGGTTGTTTGCAGATTCAACTTCTGCACTTTGCCTTTTGTGCTCACTTGCTCAACTTCCCCATCTTCTCCGTTGCCGGTGATGGTTTTTGTTCCATTGAGGCACTCTGCGCAAGGCAGTCTTTCCTGTCTGTCCTTTAGCTACCTAATTGTACTTAGGCATGGCTCCCCTTGCCTCTCTTGCGCCTTTTGGTGGTTTCTTGTCATAGTACCCCAAAATAGAGATCGACCTTGTAGTTCTCCATAGTTTGACTGTGTGAGCTCCCATGCTAAGAAATTAATTCTCAGGTGACCTGCACGCTTCTCTGAGAGTCCCAATCTCATTTATCGCTCCATAGATCTTTGACAGATCACAAAGGTGTCTGCTTTGTTCTCATTTAATACAACCATTTGTGCACACGAAGCAGTAGATCGCTTCTTTCATTCTCTCGGATTTATCTCTTCTACAAATGTTGTCCTTGATTTTTTGTAACATAATCTTTTGTAGGTTCAACCCCTTTCAAACTGCCAACTCCTCTGTTCCTGCATTCAATCTTGCAACTGCTGACCCATATGCCTTTAACTCTCTGTATTGTCTTATCGGAGAAATTCCACATCGTTGCAATGCTTCGATACTCCTCAATTCCGATATCTTTAGCTCCTCTGACAATGAGCTCCTTGAGCATTTCTCCTCCATGGGACTGAGTGTTCTGACCTGTTGCTTAGCATTAAGGTGCTAAGCCTTTAGACACTGCCGGGGGCCATTCTTCCTTTGTTAACTGCTCTGTGCCCTTGGTTCTTTGAACTTTCATGACCATGTGCCAATCTCAATATTGGAAGCCCCCTTTATCGGAACTTTTTCAAACTCCAACTCTTCTAGAGTTCCGACATCTTCAACCTCTGATACATTGACCTCTGATATGACATCATCACTCCACATGGTGACTCCTTAGAGGTGACATGTGTTGCCTGGTTCTGGCCCATTAGACTACTCAATAAGGTTGAATATGGCTACCACGTGTCTTGTCATACTGCCACATCATGCTGATGTCAGATGCCGCTGTAGCTTATTGGAGCCAATCATATGTTGCCATGTGTCCTGCTAGAGGAGAGAGAAGAGGGCACATCAACCTCTGGTTTTGCACCGAAATCCTTTGTTAATCTTCTTTTGGCATTCCTCGATGCTTATAAAGGCTTATCGACACTTATCAGATATCACAACTTTTAAAGGTTCCTCACTTTAAGAAGTTCTGATATTCCGATCCTCAATATGCCGATGTTCCGATGTGCTAAGGCTCCAACCTCCGATGTGCCACTTGTGCCAATCCTCCGATGTTCCGGTATCTAGATCGCCGATATGCCAATATCCCGATCCTCCAATATGCCAATACGCTGAAATGATGACCTCCGACATTCCGATCCTCGATGAGTGGTATCCAGATCGTCAATATGCCGATGCGTTGATATCCCGAACCTCCGATATGTCGATATTCCTTCCTTCTAAGGCTTCACAATGCTGATCTTTAGTAGACCATATCTTTTGATCCAAAAATCCATTTCGGAACTTCTGCATATCGTAGGAAAATTCTTCCAGAGCACTTTGCATTGGATAGGGTCCGATATAGGCTGAGTCCTTCTGCTGCTTGGAAGGTGACTATAAACTTCTCTGCTCATTCACTCTTTGGACAGTTGAACAACAACCACCATGATGATCATTTTATGGCTTCTTTAGTAAGCCTGCTACTGTGATGATTCTCTACAAATCACTTCAACAACCATGGGATTCCTCCCAAACACCCAATCATCATGCTGACCCTTGCTGACCGTTGTTTGACATCAATGCCAACACTTACACAGCCACCCATTCACCATCAAATGTCCAACACATACCTCTTTCTCCATGCGACTGGAATCTAAAGTTTGATTTTTCAGTTGACTGAAGTTTTCACCGGTTGGCCGCAAAGTTCGACAGTTTACCACAGACAATGACAATTCATTACAGGATCCTGAATTAGAGTTTTGATTATTGGCATGGTTGGGTTCATCTCATGGACAATGTTTAGTTGATTTTTGTTGGATAGGTTTATGGTTGAAGATATGGATCATTGTACTCTCTCTTTGCCGATCATTCAATGAAAATCTAATAAGAAGAAGAATTTGAAAGGGTTTTCCCCATAGTGGGTTTTTCCCTGGTCTTCGACCAATCCTTGTGTCTCTATATGTGAATGCTTTTCTTCTATTGTTCCTTTATGTTCCGCTGTATTGATGATGACATTGTTCTTTCTACATAGTTGCATATGTTGCTGAATAATGATGTAAATCTGAATAATGATATGATTCCATGGGGTGAATTTAAATTTGGAAATAATGAAATGCAATTATCAAAGCAAAGAACAATATAGCCCTAAGAAAAATTAACAACCTTTTGCTACAAACCTTGCTTTATATTTGTCTATCCTCCCATGTGCTGTGTTATTTATCTTCTAAATCCATTTTGAAGTGACTATAGATTTGTTATTATGGACTGGTATTTTGCCTGCATAAAATTCCTCCATTCTTGATGTTTGGTTGCATCTTCATATGAGGAAGGTTTTTCTTCAATAAGCCTTGTCATGTATGCAACATATCCAAAATACCTCTTTGGTCTTTTACTTTCCTTGGAGGTCCCTAATGCTGCATGTCTTTTTGCTTCTTGAAGAGTAGTTCTCAACCAAACAGGTCTCTTCTGACTTTCTAGAATAATCACTTGTTGTATGGGTGCACAAGGACCTTCAACGTTTTCTTGAGTAGTGTTTTCTTTTGACCATCATTGTCCCTAGAGATATCCTCAAAGATAGGTATCTTCTCTTCATCAGAGTCAACTGGAACATCCCTTGATTTCTTGAAAGCTACACTCATCAAAGATGACATCCTTGCTTACTTCAATTTGACGATCCTCCTTGATATAGATTCTATATGCTTTTGATGAAGCACTATATCCCACAAAGATGCCCTTTAGATTGGTAGGATCTAGCTTCTTTCTCTTGTCCTTGGGTATATGAATATACACAGGACACTCAAATATTCTAAGATGATCCACGCTTGGCTTCTTTCTTGTAAATGCTTCTTCCAGAGTCATGTTGTTAAGAATCCTGTGAGGACTTCGATTCTGTAAGTAGATAGCTATCATGCATGCCTCTCCCCATAGGAATTGAGGGAGATCTTGATCATGTAGCATAGCCCTAACATATTCCTCAATAGTTCTATTCTTCCTTTTTGCTACGCCATTATTTTCAGGATTATAAGGAACAATGAGCTCCCTCTTAATCCCTGCTTCCTTGCAGAAAGCTATTAATTCCTTAGAGGTGTATTCTCCACCATTATCGGACCTTAGAGTCTTGATCTTTCTCTCGGTCAGGTTTTCCACTTCATTTTTGAACTCCTAAAACTTTTTGAATAGCTCATCCTTGTTCTTGAGAAGGTATAACCAAGTCTTCCTTGTGTAATCATCAATGAAGGTTACATAATATTGATGCGCACCTAGATACTTTACTGCCATAGGTCCACATACATCTGAGTGTATGATATCTAAAATTTCCTTAGATCTGGTGTCACTACTTGCAAATGGTTTCTTTAAGTTCTTGCATAGGCACATCCCTTATGGGTCCCTTCATGTTCTTCCTTCAATTCAGGGATGCCATTGGCCGTTTGACTTAAAGATGGTTAAATCTTTAAGTGAATGTGTCTGTACCTTCTATGCCATAGTTCAGAAGGACTCACATCCAAGTGAACTAGAGCCTAGGCCAGAGGTTTATAGAGTCTATATAATGTCCCCTCACGAATCCCAATTACCCTAGCATTTTCAATACTTGAGCCCTTACCCCAAACTAAAACCTTGTCATCAACAAAAGCAATTCTATCACCTTTATCGTCTAGACAAGAAATAGATAGTAAGTGTTTCTTCAAACCTGAAACATATAAAATGTTGTTGAGGTGAATGCTTCCACCTGACTCGCGCCTTTCACTGGATAACTCTTGTTGTCTCCAAGTTAGATAGAATGAGATGAGTTTCCCTTAGATAGAGTTTGGAGATCGTTGCATTCTGTAGTCATATGTCTGGAGGCACCACTGTCAATAACCCATACATTCTCGTCCTTGAATGTGCTAGATAAAGCAGAGAGCAAACTTCCATCTGCTACTTCCTTTCCAACCTTGGAGATGATCTTCAATAGGCAATTCTTGATAGATGTAACGAGATTTCCAAGAACATTGAAACCCTTCCTTATAACCCTTTCCATAGTGCCAACAAAGATGTGATCTTCAGTCTCCTTGCACCTTAGCTCTGGTAACATGTTGGAAACTATGAAGACTTGTAGATTATAAATTATTTTCCTTATCATGATAATTACTTGTGATGTTAGTTGGTTCTTTATTACTTCTTTAGTTTTGTTCATCAAGCAATTACCAAAACAATGAAGATCACAAAGAGACAGAGTACACAAGATATAGGCTACAAGCCAGGGAAAACCCCCTCTAAGGGGAAAACCCAGAAAAATGCTTCTCTTCTTCTTTAGAATATGCCTACAAGAGAGACTTCCAAGACCCAAATACCAAAGCCAACAAACCATCCAAACCCTAAGCTAGCTCCCAGCAAGATCTTTTTTGAGACAACTTAAGAACTTTGATATTGCTTCCTTGATGCTGCAACTTCGGCCCCTGTAGCAAAATTTCGGCCTTGCAATTTCAGCCTCCTGCAACAGCTTCAGAATTTCAACTTCCTTTAACTAGCAGCTTCAAAAACCCAAGCGAGACAAGGAAATAGATTCTTTGATAGACTTCGACATCTGCTCCTTTTCTTCGTCCTCCCAGCTACTTCTCTTCACCTTTTCTATTGTAGATCGAACTTGCTTGATATGAGTGACGAAATGAGTTGAGCTTCAATTCTTTTTATAGCCTTTCTCGAGGGTCGAATTCGCTCCCTTTAGGCCGAGTTGATCTACTCCTTGGGTCAACTTGGTCTTGGGCTTATCCATGGTTTTTTCTCGACAAAATAAATATTTTCCTTTATTACAATGAGTCCACATGCGACTATGACACATGACCAATATTATTCTTTATCCTGGAAAGACCTAGAAGACCTAAAATCACGAAGAACATGCTTTTGACTCAAACTTGAGTATGAAACCCATACTCCAAAAATAAAATATAATTTCTTTTTCTTTTTTATTCTTTCTTTATAATGAATATACAATGTCACGATTACAATTACATCATATTGAAGACTAGACCTAGTTACAACTTTCAACATTGAGCTCCACCCCCCTCATTAGCCATCACCTAGTTCCCCAACATATCATACATCTAAAAGGAACTCTTGAATGTCCCAACTCCAGTGAGTGAGAAACTACTACTTCTTTAAGGGGTATTGGAAGAGCATAAAGAAAGCTTGGTCTCTTAAGCTATGCAATAAAGAAAGATAATTCATTGAAGTAGAAGGTGCACTAGGGGGTGGAAAAAGTGGGTTGAGGAAAGGGGTTACTCATGCATCGACGATTGTTCCCTCTTCTCATTATAGTACTTAGAGATGTTGGACCCCCTCCAACTGCTACCATGGCTATGGCCATCTTCCTTGAAGTCGTTCCCACTCCATCACCATCGTTCTAAAGTGCATATATGGATTGCACTTAATAGGAATAAAGGTATAATCATCCTTAACACAAGTGTGGTAACTTGCTTACAAATCTTGAGCTAGAAAGACATTGGAAGACAAGGCATGTGTAAACAATTTTTATGCCCCTGACATTGAATATGGCTCACAATGGTACTTTAATGGTTTTTGTTTTTGATAATGTTGATCTCACTTGATATTGACGGTGTGTTTCAGGTGGTTCATTACTCAAGCAATTGAGATCCTTTGAAGGAAGACTTGACACGTCTCCATCACGTTGTACAAGATGTTTTGCTAGTTGTTAAGAGTAGACATGACCTTGTAGCCCCAATGTTGTCCTTGTGAGATTGACATTGGGCTTTGATGAGATTCCACATGGTTGTATGCCCATTGCTGCACCTTTAGATGCTGAAACATTATAGCAGGAAGCCATGGCGTTGGCTTGTTTGATGATGTGACCATATGGAATCAGGATGGCCCTGACCTCCTTTGATGGACATTGCCTTGTTGTAGAGCCCAAATGAGGACGGTTATCTGTTAAATTATGGTATGTTCTATGCTTAGAGTAGTTTACTTATTTTCTTCTTATTAACCACTGATTAGCAATCACATATACATTAAGTAAAGTGCAGATAGAACATTAAATGATTGACAGAAAACAAGCCAAGACAAGAGACACAAGATGTGGCGGGTAGACAGGGACAAACCCCAATGCGGGGAAACCCTTCGATCAAATCTTCTTTTATCTTCAATAGTTCAGCAGAGAGAAATAATACAAAATCAGAATTCTGTAATTTTATATCAACAACAACAAACCGTAAATCAGCAAATTCAAACTTAGTCAAACGAGATGAAATTGACCTCCAATATGCTTGGCCAATTTCCCGGTCAACTAGTCTTCGAACAGCCTCAAGAATCAGCTCTTAAACAGCCCCAAATACACAGTCAAACTGTAGTTCACTGAAGTCAACCTGCTGCGCCAAACTAGGGTAGTGAACGCTGGTCAAACTTGAGGTCAGATTGCCTCGATTTTCGTGCCAAAAAATGCGGCCTGCCTAGGAGAAGTAGCCACACCAAAACTGCACTCTTTTAAGGTCAACACTTGGTCAATGTTGGTCAAAGAGACCTTCAGTAGCTTCTACATCCTCCTTGTCCTACTGCATCCTCCTCCTTCCCACATGTGAGCTGCTCCTTGTGGAACCCAAAGCTAAGGAGAGAGAGAAGAAATGAGTGAGTTGAGATGATGATAAAATGAATCAACCTCACTTGTATTTATATGATTCATTGGGCATGTATGCCACACATTTAACTGCTGGCCGACCTTGACAATTTGTCAAGTAAATACAAATAAATTAATATCTCCATAAATACTTGTCGGAATCGGATGATCTTTAGATCAATACTACACCTCTCAACAAGAGGAATTGCAGCTACCATAAATGAGATGGTCCACATGGAGTTTGGCCCTAGTTGCCAAATTTAACACACCCTCTCAACTAGGGAGATCTCCATCTGTTAATCCGTCTGACTGTCGATACTGTCCCAACCATCAAATGCATTGCTGGCTCTGCTCTGCTGAGCTATGAAGAAGAAGAAATGATCGAGGATATATCATACCATCCTCCTGAAGTCAGTCTCAGAGTGTGTCATACCACTCTCACTGATCCCAGATTAGTATCATTGATCCCAGATCAATGGAGGTCATCCTAGCATAGGGAGTATGGTAGATACAATGATGCGTCCATCGATAGTACTACTAATGGTCCCTAACCCCATTTCCCTACTCATTGATCAGATGAGAGGGACTTTCCATGAGTCCCAGACTGCATGGGTAGGATGCCTTGACAGGAGAACTAATAATCCTGTCCATAGGAGAACGAATCATCCTGTCCAATAGTCGTCACAGGAGAACTAATCATCCTAGCCCACAGGAGAACTAATCATCCTGTCCCACAGTCGCCACGGGAGAACTAATCATCCTGGTCCAAAGGAGAACTAATCATCCTGTCCCACACTCGCCACGGGGTGTCTCAGGGGAAGGTTGAACCTTTCACCCTGTACATAGTGCACCACCAGGGGATGATGAGTTGCTCGGTGGTCGCATGTCGCTCCAAGAAGTACCTCGCGCCCCCCCTGGAGCTCCCAGAGCTCAATATATACATCATACACGACCCTCATAAGAGGGTCTCTCAACGACACCAAGTCGTTCTTAGAAAGTCAGGAATTTGACCTTTCCCAGGGGCTTCGTCAAAATGTCAGCGACCTTTTCATCTGTACTAATATGTTGGAACCTTATTGCTCCCTGTTGTACCATATCTCGGATATAATGGTACCTGATATCGATGTGCTTGGAGCGATCATGAAATACAGGATTCTTTGATAAACGAATTTTGCTCTGGTTGTCACACAGGATCACGGTAGTATCCAATGTGAATCCAAACAACTCACTGAAGAGCTTCCGCAACCAGATCGCCTCACAAGAGGCCATACTAGCAGTAATGTACTCTGCCTAGGCGGTGCTCAAAGCCACCGACTTCTGCTTCCTGCTCATCTAGGATATTGAGGCAGATCCCAAAGAGAAATAGCAACCGAACGTGCTCTTTCGGTCCACCACACTGCCTACCCAATCAACATCGGTATATCCAAGTAGTCTCACATCTCCGACAGTGTATCTCAACCCATGAGTGATTGTGCCACAAAGATATCTCAACAGATTCTTGGCACCAATCCAATCTGTGTGGTGAGGCTCAACCATATGTTGACTCAATGTGTTGATTGCAAAGCATATATCCGGACGGGAGTTCACCAAGAACATCAATGCTCCGACGAGTTGACGATACTTAGTAGCATTTCGTAAAACAGGTCCGGCAGCACTACCTCTTAACTTCTTGAAGTCAAGCGCCATCGGGGTAGTCACGGGCTTGCAGTCCACCATACCGAATCTCTCCAATATTTTCACCACATATTTTCCTTGAGATAGGAAAATCTCCCCTAGTTTCTGCCAGACTTCTGGTCCTAGGAAATAGTGCATTAGTCCTAGGTCATTCATCTCGAACTCGGAAGCCAATTCCCTCTTACATTTGAGAATGAGAGGGTCTGCACCTGTTAGAAGGAGGTCGTCAACGTACAACACCAGTATGAGAGGTTTGTCATCTTCAACCTTAAAGTAAAGGTTAGGGTCGGCTTCACTCCTAGTGAATCCCAGCTTCATCAGGTAGTTATCGATCCTCTCATACCACGCTCGGGGTGCCTGCTTCAGCCCATAGAGGGCTTTCTTCAACCTGCACATATGAGATTTCTGATCATGAATCTCAAATCCTTTGGGTTGTTCCACATAGACTTCCTCTTTGATTGAACCATGCAAGAATGCGGTCTTGACATCCATCTGATGTAGGTTCCATCCTAGCGAAGCAGCAAGGGCTATGATCGAGTAGATGGTGGTATATCGGGCAACAAGTGCAAATATCTCGTGATAGTCTATACCTTCCTTCTGAGAGAAGCCACGAGTGACAAAACGAGCCTTATATTTACTGCACTTCCATCAACTGCATGCTTTATCTTGTAAAGCCACTTTGAAGTGGCAACTGCTTTGTCCTGGGGTCTAGGGACCACATCCCAGACATTGTTTTTCATGATGGACTCATATTCCTCAGTCATAACATCCTTCCATACTTGATGCTTGACAACTTCTGCAAATGATGAAGGCTCATTTTGGATGATCGTGCTCATGATGGTCAAGTATCCCTGATACCTGGCCGACTTCTTACTTTCTCGGAAAGTCCCTCTTGGTGCAATGTGTCCTTTAGCATCATCAAGTGTCCTCCTAAGCCATGAAGGCCTCTTCCTAGAGGAGGAAGGTTCTTGCGGAGGGGGATCAATAGGATCCATAGGTTTTTCCACATCGAGCATCATCTTATCTTCCTTTTCCTTTGGTTCCCTGGTGTCAGCTTCTTTAGATCCCCTTTGAGTAAGAAGATTGTCAACATTGCTAAGAGCCATATCTTTGTCAAAGGTGACATCATGGCTAATCTCGATTTCCCTTTGACTAGCCACATAGATTCTATAACCTTTAGTATTTTCGCTATAGCCCACGAAGATCCCTTCCTTTCCAGATGCACCCAATTTATTCCTTTTCTACTTCGGCACATGAAAATATATAGGACTTCCAAAAATTATAAAATGAGATACGTCAGGTTTCTTACTAGTGAACATCTCTTCGGGAGTCTTCGAACCCAATGCTTGGTGAGGGCATCAGTTTTGCACATATACGACAGTATTCGCAGCTCTGGCCCATAGAAACTTCGGAAGTCTTTGATCATGGAGCATAGCACGGACGACTTCCACAATCGTACGATTCTTCCTTTTTGCCACACTATTCTTCTCAAGAGCATATGGTGTTGTAGTCTCCCTCTTAATGCCAACCTCTTTGCAAAAGTCTTGGAACTCATTGGATTCATACTCAGTCCCATTATTAGTCCTTAAGATCTTGATTTTCTTTTCGGTTTGATTCTCGATCAAGGCTTTGAAGTGACGAAACCAAGTGAACACTTCATCCTTCTTTTTCAAGAAGTATATCCAAGTCTTGCGAGAATAGTCATCTGTAAAAGTGAGGTAATATAAATATCCTCCCAAGGAGTTCATAGGCATCATACCAAATATATTTGAGTGAACCAACTGCAATATATCAGAGGTTTTGCTTTGGCTTGAGGGGAATGGTCCCCTTTTGAGCTTCCCTTCGGCACATCCAAGACATACACCTTCTTGCTCTACTCGGAACTCGGGCATCCCTGTCACCATTTTTCTTGCATTAGGTAGAGCTTTATATGAAGGTGAGCAAACCTCTGATGCCATAGTTCGGATTGAAGTGATGTGTCACAAGACATGACACCCAACGAACTTCCTTCGATCTGATATAATGAATCGACTCGAAACCCAAGAGTGAAAGCTTCTTTAAAATTCTTTTTCCATACACGTACCTTGCCATCGATGAAGGTCAACTTGTAGCCTTTGTCTTCCATTGCCGAAACGGACACCAGGTTCTTTTTGAGATTAGGTACATGTAAGACTTCTTGCAAATGAATTCTATTACCTTGATTCAATTGAAGAGTGACATTCCCTACGCCTTTCACCGGATATTTTGCGTTGTCCCCAAGAACAATTTCCAGGTTGGTCTCTTTCTCTATCAGATTAGAGAGAGTTTCTTTGTAACTAGTGAAGTGCCTTGAGGCATCACTATCAATAAGCCAATTTTCCAGCGAGTCCAAGGGAGCAGTAGTAGAGAGGGTCGCTGGTAGACAATATTCATCTTGCTTATTGTTAACAAAGTTAGATTCATACCTGGAGTTTCTTGCCTTCTTTAAGGGTTGTCCTCTTCCTTGATTTCCGACATTTCTTTTACCTCTGCCATTGAACTTGCCATTCCTTTGATTGCCTTGATAGTGATTTTGATCATCGTCATGGTGTGAGTCCCTTTTCTCAAGGCACTCCTTTGCATAATGGTCCATTTTTTTGCAACTGTAACATCGTCCTTTTCTTCCACCTTTCAGTCCAACCTTTCCTTTGGATTTAGCCTCATAATTGTTTCTTCTTTTAGCATGAGAAGAAAAGGCAGAGGGATTGCCTTTAAGTGTGGGCATTTCTTGCTCTTCCATCCTTGTTTCTTCTTGAATACATCTAGCCATCAATTCCTCAAATCCTGGGATGACATTATTGTTGAGAAGAGTAGTCCTGAATATATACCATTCAGGTGGCGGTCCACCAAGAGTTGTGATAGTCATTTCCCTGTCAGGAACTACTTCCTTGATAGATAGGAGATCATTCTTGATCTCGGTGATCCTTAAGAAATATGCTTGCATACTCTCATCTTTGTCCTTCTTAATTTTCTTCAGCTATTAACCTTAAATAAACTCACTAGTCTATCGTAGATTTCCTTGGAGGTGGTCAGCTCGGAAACATAGACCACCAAGCGCTTGTCGATAGAGTCCCGGATAATCTTCTTTGCTTTGAATTCTCCCTTGGTCCACTTGCTTCTGGCAACAACGGATGCATTTGATACAGGCACAACAATATTGCCTCTCACATGGTCCAACACTTCCTGATCTTCTAAAGTCAGATCGAGAGACATCTGCCATCCGTGATAGTCAGACTTCTCACGGAGCTTGTCTTCGGTGGGGAAGAGTGTTGAAGACCCCATGAAGTTTTTAGGATCATAGCCTTGTCAACCTTCAACGATTGCTCTTGCTCTTGCTTGGGCTTTGTCTTCACCTCAGCTCTGATACCATGTTAAATTATGGTATGTTCTATGCTTAGAGCAATTTACTTCTTTTCTTCTTATTAACCACTGATTAAGAATCACATATACATTAAGTAAAGTGCAGATAGAATATTAAACGATTGAGAAAACAAGCCAAGACAAGAGATACAAGATGTGGCGGGTAGCCAGGGACAAACCCCAATGCGGGGAAACCCTTTGATCAAATCTTCTTTTATCTTCAATAGTTCAGCAGAGAGAAATAGTACAAAATCAGAATTCTGTAATTTCATATTAGTAGCAGCAAACCCTAAATCAACAAAGTCAAGCTTAGTCAAACGAGATGAAATTGACCTCCAATATGCTTGGTCAATTTCCCGGTCAACTAGTCTTCGAACAACATGAAGAATCAACCCTTAAACAACCCCAAATACATAGTCAAATTGCAGTTGACTGAAGTCAACCTGCTGCGCCAAATTAGGGCAGTCAACGTTGGTCAAACCTGAGGTCAGATTGACTCGATTTTTGTGCCAAAAAATGCGGCTTGCCTAGGAGAAGTAGCCACATCAAAACTGCACTCTTTTAATGTCAACGCTTGGTCAACACTGGTCAAAGAGACCTTCAGCAGCGTCTGTGTCCTCCTTGCCCTACTACGTCCTCCTTCTTCCCACATGTGAGCTGCTCCTTGTGTAACCCAAAGCTAAGGAGAGAGAGAGAAGAAATGAGTGAGATGAGATGATGATCAAATGAATCAACCTCACTTGTATTTATATGATTCACTGGGCATGTGTGCCACACATTTAACTACTGGCCGACCTTGACAATTTGTCAAGTAAATACAAATAAATTCATATCTCCATAAATACTTGTCAGAATCGGATGATCTTTAAATCAATCCTACACCTCTCGACAAGAGGAATCTAGCAAAAATATCAGCTGCCATAAATGACATCATCCACATGGAGTTTAGCCCTAGTTGCCAAATTTAACATTATCATTGAGATGACTTGGGAGGGCTAGTAGATTATGATCGTGTGCCAATGCTTGCCTCAAAGCATGCCATGTCTCCCCGTTGTGCCTTAGAAGGATGACATGAGCCTTCTTGGAGATGATGTCATGTTGGAGGAGGTGTTATTTGGAAATAAACTCATGCAATTTGATGCTTTCTTGAAGTGAGAAGCACTCGTGTTGAAAATTGGTAGCTCGGGGATGAATTTCCTTGAATAAAATCTCATTTCTGACAATTTTGGAGTGACTTTCTAAAATTGGAAAGTCATGTCTAGCATCTCAAGTATGACTTGCCAAATATAGTAAATCACCTTGCTTCAATTGGTAATCAAGTATAGTTGATGGAAAATCACTTATTGTTAATCGATCTTAATAGTTCAATCTCGACTTAATCATCAATATTACTATTATTATGTTTTATGATATTATGATATTATTATTAAAAAGAATTTCTAGCTACCTTTCCTTCATCACCTTAATCACTTCGCACCTCTCTCCTTGATGTCTCACATACCACTGTTTAACTCTCTCGCTCTCTCTCTTAATGATACATTACACTCTCTCTTATGCACTCATTAAAGGCATGTCATAAAGGATTCCTGTTACGCTCTCTTTAATGCATATGTTACACTCTTCTTGACTAAGGCATGTGTACCTCTCCTTAATGGCATAAGTTACTAAGGCATGTGTTTTTCTCCTTAATAGCATGAGTTACACTCCCCTAAATGGCATATGTTACTCTTCCTCAAGGCATGCGTATTGTTCCTCCTTTATGACAAGAATTCGTTGCTCTTCCTATATATGTATCTCATATCATCTCTTCTCCACACTTATGCATTGTGAAAGAAGAATTCGATCTTGAGAGAGAGAATTGGAGACTTGGAGAAGATTGTGAGAGAGAGAGACTTGGATAGTAAGAGAAGAACTTGGTGAGCCAAGGTTGATTCTATGCTTTAGTGTTTTAGTGTTGATTTAGTTGAAGGGAAGGTTGATTTAGTGTTTTCATTTGCTGCTGCTATCAATGATCTTCATGCTACATCTTGTTCAAATTTGGTTGAACTTACTCATTTCTTGATCTCTCATTGTATTCCGTATCTCTACTAAACAATTGATATCTAATAGAAGAAAAATTGGGTTGGGTTTTCCCCTTGTGGTTTTTGCCTTGGTCATTGGACCTAAGTTCTCTGTGTCTCATTTTATTCTTTGTTGCCTTCTATTGTGCATTTGGTTTATGTTCTATCTACAATTGCTTAACTAATATTGCAGCAGAAAGAAGTTTTTGGAACAAGTAATTGTTTCATAATGGAACATTAGAATTTCAACATGGTATCAAAGCTTTGGTGAAAACAAGCCCAAGAAGGTAAGAGCTGTCACTTCTTTGCAAAAATTTTACTTCAAAGAGATCTCACTTACTGCTGAAATTAGTTGCCATAGAAGATAAGAGTTGTCACTTCTTTGCATAAATTTTACTTCAAAGAGATCTTACTTGCTGCTGAAATTTGTTGCCCAAGAAGATAAGAGTTGTCACTTCTTTGCATAAATTTTACTTCAAAGAGATCTTGCTGCTGAAATTTGTTGCCCAAGAAGATAAGAGCTATCAGTCCTTTTGCAAAAAATTTGCTTCAAAGAGATCTTGCTGCTGAAATTTGTTTGACTTGATCAAAATGTCTTCTTCTTACTTCAAGAATGAAGAGAAGCTGAATGATACTTCGAATTTTGGTCCATGGAAGACAAGATTGAATATTACTCTTGAAGAACATGATGTACTGGAATACATGGAAGTCGAGGTAGCAAAACCACTAGAAAATTTGAATGTTGCTGTCAAGTCCAGATTCAAAAAGAGAGAAGTCAAGGCTAAGAAGATTATCGTTGATTCTCTTGGAGACCATCTCATCACCTATGTCTCCAAGTTAAAGAAATCTAAGGAAATGTATGACAAGCTGATTGGAATGTATCAAGTAAACAACTTGAGCCAAATCCTTGTTTGAAGAATCAACTCAAGGATATAAGATGAAAAAGGAGAGACCATTCAAGCATTGTTCATGAGGATATCAAAAATCAAGGATCAACTCTCAACTGTTGGTGAAATTATATCTGATAAAGAGTTGGTGCTGATTATTCTTGGAGGTCTTTCTCCAATTTGGGAAACTTTTATTACTACCATCAACAACAATGATAAGTTTCCCACATTTGATAAGCTCCTGGGAAACTTGAAAGTGCAGTCAAGAAGAGGCCATAATAATTTGTAAAGGAAAATTTCCCAAGCATGAAGAGAGAGAACCTAGTGCTTTTGTTGTCCAAGGCAAGAAGCAAAAAGGAAGAATATGTAATCACTTCTCAAGGAAGCCTACTCCTAGATCCAATAGTTCCTATAAATGGAATAGGGACTTATCAAAAGTCCAATGCTACAATTGCCATAAGCATGGCCACTATGCTCGTGACTGTCCACAAAATAGAAGAGCACCAAGATCCAACTACAACAATTGTAGAAACAATTTTAGATATGATTATTGAAGAAGAGAAGCTCTTGTTGTTCGTAAAGAAAGCTACCATTTTCCATGAGTTCAAGGAGCCCAAAGTATGATAATAATGCAACTGAAACATAATCACAATACTTTCTCGTTTCTTCTCTTTCTAGTTCTTCTTCTGCAGATTCTTGTGACAATTGGTTGGTTGATAGTGGTGCTTCAAGACACTTTATTGGTTATAAAGAAGTTCTCTCAAATCTGGTTGAGAGGGAGACGAATCTGAAAATCATACTTGGAGATAACTCTACATATCCTATCAGAATGTAGGCTTCTGTGAGTAGAACTATTTAAAAAAATGCCTTCAAGATGCATCACATCCTATAAAGGGATCTGGTTTTGTTTCTTTTCATCTGGATCAAGGTGAAACTATATCTCTTCAAGAAGTTTTGTATGTACCTGGTTTGAAAAAGAATATTGTATCTATATCTTCCTTAGAAGACAATGGAATGAAAGTTGCTTTCATAAATGGAAAAGTTCTCACTTGGCCAATGAGATTTAGCATGAGAGATGCTTGTTGAAATTTGTAACTAGGTCCGGTCTTATAAATGTACTTATCAAAAGAATGAAGAAAATATTATTATTAATATTACGACTTATTCAAGCATGGGTTTCATGCTTGGGTCATCGTGTTTTAGGCCAAAGTCCCCATTGAGGACTTCTAAGATTTATTTTGAGTCGTTAGAGTGATTGTGCATTTAAAGAGACCCTTCTTGGGCTTTCGGATGATGTAAAAAGAATTATTTTTGAGATAAAAATAAATTTAGTCTCCTCCACACCATGTCAGCCTTAAGACGAGTAATTCGACCTCATAGAAGGTCTATGAATATAAGGAGTTCGAATTCATATGGAGGATATCATTCTCTCTCACAGTTCGATCTCTGAAGCTGGAAGCTAGAAAATTGCAAAGTTGGTTAAAGGGCAGAAAAGGAGCTAAAAGGAAGTGCAAGTTTCTGGAGAAGGATAGAAGGCCTCAAGATCGAAATTTTGGGACAGGTCTCACTCAATTTCGAGGTGTATCAAGGGAGATCGAAGTCTTCCAAGTTTGGTCGAAGCTATTGTTGCTACATGTTAAAGAAAGTGTAACTAGGTTCTGTCTTCATAATTGTAATTTTGATCTTTGTACTTGTAAAAGAAAAGAAATATTATTTTTGTAAATTATAAAAATGAGTTTCTTGCTCATTGTATAGGTCTAGCACATGTTAAAGTGCTATAGGAAAGTCAAAGAGTCAAAGTAAATGTTGAAGATCCTTAAGGGCATGTTACACCATGTAAATTTATGTATTAGAGTCCAAGAAAGACCTCTAAGCAAACTCACAAGCATCCTCCATATGTCGGCTTTATAAAAATGACTAATTTGAATCTCCAAAGACAAGTCGGCCTAAAGTGATCAAGTCAGCCCAAAAGAGGACATACCACTATATATAGGGTCACTCGTCCTCACCAAAGAGCAGCAAGTCACCTCTGAAATCAATGAGGAAGAAGGAAGAGAAAAGGGTACGAAAAAGGACGAAGAAAGGTGTCTCTCTTACAGCGAAGGAGGGATAGAAGACTGAGTTCACAAGGCATATTTCAGGCCTAATTACAGTCACACGTGCGAAGAGAAGGATGCTCAATTTGCTGTCATAACTAACATCCTAGTACAGTCATACGAAGAGGCTTGGTTCGGCTAGAAAAAGAGTGCCAATTAGGCCTCTTACGCAAGCGAAGGTAAGAGAGCATGCAAAACTGCAATTCTTGAAGGTATCCTCCACACGTGCGAAGAAAGGGAAGAGATACTGTTGCTGTTCCAGATTTGCAACCATAGTGAAGGAAATAGAGCTCGGTTGGGTTAGTAACTAGGTCTTCTCCTTGATTAAGGAAGTCTCTATCTCAAGCAAAGGAAGAGAAGAAGTATATCATTTCTAGGGCATACAAACTAGGGCTGCTGCAGTAAAGTTGTCAGTTGCCAGAGGAAGGAAGACGAAGTGCTAGAAGAGGAAGTGATCTTAGGAAAGGCTTGACTTGTGCTTGGAGGATCTTCTTGTAAAGGGTCTAGGGTTTGGCATTTGTCAATTGAAGCTTCAATAAGAGAAACTTGCAGAAGGGTTTTCCTCTCTAGGAGAGAGGTTTTGCCCTGACTAAGAGCCAACATCTTGTGTTCTTCTCTCTTTTGTTTTGGTAGCTGTTTGATGAAGTAAGAGAACACACGCTGATAATAATAAGAGAATATTGTGGTAATAAGAAAAATAGAAAGTACTTCACAAATTGTTATCATTGCTAGAAGAATCTCATTATAACTCAAGTGCCTTAGATTCTTCAACATGGTATCAGAGCGAAGGTGACTCGTCAAGGAAGGGCATCTCAAGAACACATAGAAGAGTGAAGCATCAAGATCAAGAAGCAAAGGCATACAAAGATTGAAGCATCGGATCTTCAAGCAAGGGTTCCAGATCCATCAAAGACAAGGAGAATTACCATCTCCTCTCCTAGATCCATCAAGAAGGACTACCATCCCGAGAGCAAATAAAGAAGAAAGCCTTACATCTAAAGGCGTCCACAAGAAGGCTCATTGAAGAAGAGTCTCCATTCTCAAAAAGAAAAGCACTCTAGATCAGGCTTCATCATTAAAAGCCTCGACACATTGGGAAGTCTTCATCACTGAGCAATCTCTCACAAGGCACCTTGAAGAAAGCATTTTGAAGATCTCTAAGATTCAAGAAGACAAATCATCAAATCCTCAAAGAAGTAGCAAGACCTCTTCACCAACACTCTCAAGTAAGTATTTGTATGTCCTCTTCTGAACATATCGAAATGTCTTTTTGCAAAGAAAGCAACAAATTGGTTGGGACTGTTAATTTCCTTGCATGGAAAAAGAGGACTGATCTACTTCTCAAAGAAAATGAACTTTTGGACTACATCAAAGGGAGTGTCACTGTTCCTGCTAAGGAACAAGCTCAAGCCTTAGCAAAGCATAATAAGGATGAAACAAGGGCTCAAAGGATTCTGATAGAATCCATCAAGGACCCTCTCATTCCTTATGTTTCCAAACTTGAAACATCTAAAGAAATCTATGATAAGCTGGTGGAGCTATTCTTAGTTAGTACAGTTGGAGAAGTGATATCATTGCATAATGGATTGTATAAGATGAAGATATCCAAGGAAGAAGGAATAGCTCCCTACTTCATGAAAATGTCTGAGATGAGAGATCAACTATAAGAGCTAGGAAAAGTTATGTCTGACAAAGAAATGACAACTGTGGTACTCAATGCACTACTAGAGGAATGGGGCAACTTCACATCAAGTATATATGCCAAGAAGGAAGCTACCCCACTAAATGAACTTTGGTCTCTATGCAAAATTGAGGAGACTAGACTCAAAGCCAAAGATGATGTGGGATCGAAGGAGTAGGCATTTGCTGCTATGGCCAAGAGATGAGGGAAATTTGGCAAGTTTGGTCCACAGAGAAGGGGTAAAAGAGATATGCCCAAAATCCAATGTTTTGGCTGTCAAGAGTATCGACACTATAAGAGGGATTGTCCCAAATTTAAGGACAACAATGAGAGGAAACGAGAAGAAGCTCACATTACCCAAGAAGTGAAAAAAGAAGATAAGAAGCAGAAGGAGGACCCTCCAGATCTCTACTATGATTGAAATCAACTTTTTCACATAAGTCTTTTTTAAAAGTTTTGGGTATCATAGGAACATGTAGCAGTAGGATAGAATGCATGGTTTATGAAAATTGCATCTTCAGGAATATAGGAGCATTATGTAGAAATAGCTCAGATAAAGATATTCATGTAGGAAGGATGTAGCCATTGAATGACCTCATCAATGCAGAAAGGAATGATCATGATCAAGAAGAATAATCTTAGAAGGCCACTATCATCAATAGGAAAGAGCATTTGCAGAATGAGGACTATGAGGATCCTCTGGTGGAATCTTCAATAAGAAGGTTCATGACTTTCACAAAAGGAAGATGTCTTGATAGGAATCCCACTTATGGGGATTCAAGAAAGGATGATAAGTAGGCTGAGAAAGATGTAGCAAAGCAAAGAAGATTGAGATTATCTCTATCAAGGAAGCTATCAAAGGAAGTTGAAATGATCAAAGAACTAAGATGAGGTATGTGTTGTCACACAAAGTGTTTAGGCACCCTGACAACGCTCAGAGTAAGGGTTGTCACTCTAATCCTTACTCACTCCGTTTAGACTCTCTCCTAGATAAGTCAAGGGGGTAGTCCCTAAAGTGAATGGATGAGGGTAGCTTGTGGAACACAGGCTCTAGGAGATTTTAAGGATGAAAAACTTAATGAATTTAGAATAAGTCTCGGTCAATTGAGATAGATAGACACAATCACAAGATAAAAATGACTACAAGCCAGTGCCTTTAATTTGAATTAACCAAAGACCAAATAAATGACAAGTCACCCAAAGCAATTTATAATGTGGCAAAGCAACGATCATGAACAATTAAATGTAAAAATGCTCAAAACTTTGACATGCAGGATAATCTAGCAAAATTATCTTTCTCCAATAGTGAATATGATTTAAAACATTTATCGCACCTTGACTATAGAAAAATCATGAAAATTGCATTTAATCACCATATAACACCAAGGAACTTTAAATTAGAATTTTAATTATTCCTTAGGCAATTAGTTGAATGAAGAAATCAAAATCTTTTAATGTGACATAATTAAAATGAATTAAAGGGTTAAAATTTAAAGTTTTAATGGGCCATAGGCCACATTAAAATATTAAATGTGAAAGCGCAAATCCCTTTTTAGTTTGATTCCTTAGCCACCAGAGTTTAAAAATTTTTAGATTTTTTTCTAAAATTTTTAGATGTTTTTAATTTTAGGATTTTTTTTAGATTTTAGAAATTTTTATATTTTTTGAAATACAACCAAAATCATAAATTAAAAAAATAAAATTGAAATGAAATGAAATCAAAATATTAAAAATAAAAACCAAAACAAAATCGAATCTCAAATAAAAAATGAAAAAATATTCTAACCTTAAGCCTAATGCATATACATATTACAAATAACATAAAAGTCGAATGAATAGAAAAATAAAAAGAAACTAACTAAACTAAAAAAACAAGAATCAAACCCAAATTTCAAATGAAGAAAATAAAAACTACGCTAAACCTAAAAGGTCGATGCATAAGAAATCAAATAAAAAATTGAAAAAAGGAAGGAAGCGCTTGTTCTGTTTTTGCAGGATGGCGACAAACATCACATGGGAAGGAGCTCGACAAGTAGGGATGGAGCAGCGAGGGGATATGAGTGATGGGGAGCCAGATGAGGCAGCCACAAGTATGGCAGTGAGGAGCCCAGGTGTAGGAGCTATGGGTATGCGTTGAAAATTTGTAGGAGGGAGCTGATACGGGCAGCAGGTTTGGGAGTTCGATGGAAAGGACAATGATGGAGCCACAGTGAGGAATGGAGGGGATTCAAAGAGGTAGCTACAGATTGTGATGAGGAATGCAGGGCTAAGGGGAAATGGAAGAGAGCTCGCAGGATGGAGAGGGATCCGCAGGTCGAGGAGCGAAAGGATGGCTGCGGGTTGGACAGAGGTTTAAGGAGTGAGGAGGGAGGACGCAACAAGGAAAAGGAAGAAACGAGTTGCGAAGGGGATGAGGAACATAAAATGGAGGGAGCAACAGATTAGCAAGGGAAAGGAGGGTTCAGGCAGTGAGAAGAAATGTAGGTAGGTAAAAAACAAAGGCAGTCAAGGGTAAAAAGAAACCCAAAATTTTCCAGATTTAAAAAAATTTAAAACCCAAACGCAGACAATAATTTTTTTTCGAAATTTTATAGAAAACCTCAAGATGCAGAGAGTAAAACAAATTCGAAATTTTCTGTTTAGGAAACCCCAGGCAGCAAAGAAACTGTAGCCCAAAACTTAAGATAAACCCAGAAAAAACGAATTTCAGACCAATGTATTTTTATGCTTTAGATTTATCAATGAAAACCCTTGTTAAATCATTTCCAGGTTTAAAAAATTAAAAAACCCTTGGACTGAAAAGACTGGATAATATTCCTACAAAATGATGTTGATGAACCCCAGAGATCCAGATCTTACCCTCCAGGGTCTAGATCTGGACTCTACACAGATTTCTTTCTCAGATCTGTAGCTGCAAGACAACAAGAAACACCCAAACGATATATACAATGATAAAACTAAAACCCAGAAAAACCCAAGTGAGAAAAACAAAAATAATTTACAGATCTATGTACAAGAATGGCAGATCTATCAGATCTGAGGAGTGTGAGTCCAACTCTGCTCCCAGATCTGATAATTTAAGGCTCTCAACTGCCAAATTCATCAATTTCGCACATAAAATTTTATTTTTAAATTTTAAAAGAGGTGCTTAGCTTAAAACCCTTCATATATCACCAATAAAAATATTATGATAAGCCTGGGTTCAAATTAAGCTGGGTTCTTCAGAAAACACGGATTGAGAGTTGGCTGGTCCAATTGAAAACTTCCCCAAATGCTCGATGATCTAAAAATCAAGATTTTCCTGCAAAACTCAATCCAGCCATCAAAATAGAGTGAGCAAATGATAATAAAATTAAGATAAATAGAGATACCTGTTATTACATTCAAAATTTAAATTACCACTTAAACGCCTACAACTGAGTAAGATACCTGTACTCAAATCACTCTTCAGAAGCTATCATCAATGGCTAAAAAAAATTTATGCATGAAAACGGCACATCTTACAGTGTTTCCATGAAGAGTAACACCGACAAAAATTAACCCCAAAGTCTTTTTTTATTATCCGAAAAAATTATACGAGAGCTTTTCGCTTAGCACACGACTCAAAGGTCGGATCGATCAACTAACAAATGACTTCCTATTTAAAGATAAATCCTCCAACGGCTAGTTTGAGTGATCCTCGTCAAAGCAATTTCGACCGTTGATGAGGATCATAATTTCTTTTAATCACATCCATCGAAATTTTAAATTCTTGAGGAAATTCGAATTTTTCAATTAAATGCATTTTAATTAACTCAAAAATAAAATTTTTGAGTTAATTTCCTAAAAAATATGACTTTGACTTAACCCCCAGGGACCAAAGGCTTAAATTAGCAAAATATTCAGTTTACCTTAGTCCCGAGACCTTTTAAATTTTGATTTTTAAGGATCGACAATTTTTTCCTTTGGAGAATTTAAATTTACCTAGGACCTAGAATTAATTAAATTTCTGGCTTAGGATTTTAATTAATGTTTGGCCAAAAAATTTAATTAATTAAACTATGAGGGGATAAATTATTTTTCCAACCCTCAAGACACTTTACATCATGATTTTCATATTTTTACATCTCAAGGTGGAAAACCCATTTGTAAAATACCCTCACAGAATACCCATTTCTGTGACACAAATATAATCCAGCAGACCAAGTAATTTGTAATAAAATAACCTAACCAAATAGTTAGGATTATTCCCAAATCACTTTTACATAGACTCGATCTATAACACTAGGAATCGCCTAAGATCCCAGTGACAAAAGACATTTCGGATTTGGGGTAAGACTGAAGGAAAACTCTACCAACCATTCGAGAATGGATTGGTGAAATAAAAAACCTCCCGGAATGTAGATTGTCACCAGAACAGTAGGTTTACCTAGGCAATTAAATACACGACACAGATTTGTTGAGATTATTTACATCATATACATGTAGAATGGGTTTACATTATAACATCTTGGTCAGGTTGATGATGATGGCTGGACGGCATGGACACATCGATCAAGCGCTATCCCATTTGCGGAAAAGGGGGTGTATTGCTATGGGTTGTTGAGATGTAGTGGTCAACAATATGTATGCATCTATGTTTTCAGTTTAAAAGGTCATGTCATAATATGTGTTAATGAGCATAGGGAATGTCTCTAAAAAGCATGGTCAAGAATAGGGAAGATCTCTTTCAATAAGAATATGCTTGAAGACATGATTCACACACAGATGAAGGTCAACATCAAGAAATGTCCTCATAAGGAGTATGAGGTGGTTGACTAAGAAATATATAAAGAAGCATATGGTCAAAGAAATCGGGGATAAAAAGGACACCATGGACACTAGGAATCGACATCCGGCAGATTTGTTAAGGGATCTCCCAGAAGAAGGCACAAGAACTCTGACAAAGGCGGAAAAAGATCAAAGGACCCTTGACACCTGAAAAAGCCTTGGAGATGTAAAAAAGCAGGATGTTGATAATTCAAGTCAATAAGATGTCATGATAGAAAGCCATCTCGCAAGGTACTATTTGATTTAATATTATACTTTGAATTCTTGAACAATGTCTGGATAGGTTCATGCAAGGCTACTAGAACAAGAGTTGTAAGTACAAGTACAACTAAGCATTCATGTGATGGATGGAAACTCTTGAAAGAAACACAATAAGGAAGAAGTAGCTACATGATGAAGGTTCTAGATATATATCAAGAAGACCACTTTCCATGAAGAAAGAAAAAGAGACATGACAAACCAAGAAGGAAAGTGGTCGATGGCTGGTTCCCTCCAAGGAAGAAGCTTGAATGAACTTCATGACACCAAGAAAGAAATTAATCAAGCAGCTGAAGGTCCCACAAGAAGAAAGTTGCTGATGTATAGGAGAGTCCCTAGTTAAGAGGGAGCTCTGACAAGTCCCCAATTAAGAGGGAGCTTGGGCAAGTTCCTGGTCAAAGGGAGTTTGGGTACATTCCTTCATAGGAATGGGCATATCTTCCCTAACTGAGAGGGAGAGATAGACACAACATTCTTGTCTTCACTTTGGAAGAAAAAATGGAGGCTTGGTTAATCATCTGACATCCGATACTCTTTGAGGATGTGTAGGGCATCCAAGACAAGAGTAGGCAAGAGGACCGATATTCTTTGAGGGTTGGGAATCCAAGACAAGAATAGTCCTAGAAGGTCATACTCAGTGAACACCGGGGTGGGTATGTACCTTGAGAGACAATGATGAAGGTGTTTATAATCATTGGTCTCGCCAACATTGTGCTCTAATCTATTGAGAGATAGAGCTGTCAGTCAAGGCCTTGCTATGGAAACAATGTTGGTTACTATGATGCTATAACAGATGGATTGACAATCCGATTTCTCTTATGTGAATTCTTCAGATTGAAAATGGCCAAACACCTTGTAATGATTTATAAATACCTCCCTAATTAAGAGGGAGTGTTGAAGAAAGTGTAACTAGGTTTGGTCTTCATAAATGTTTTTTTGGTCTTTGTACTTATAAAAGAAAAGAAATATTATTTTTGTAAATTATAAAAATGAGTTTCTTTCTCATTGCATAGGTCTAGCACATGTTAAAGTGCGGAAATCCAAAGAGTCAGTAAATGTTGAAGATCCTTAAGGGCATCTTACACCATGTAAATTTATGTATTAAAGTCCAAGATAGACCTCCAAGCAAAGTCATAAGCCTCGTCCATATGTTTGTTAAAATTGGCAACTAGGGCCAAACTCCATGTGGGTCATCTCATTTATGGCAGCTTATTTTTTCCTAGATTCCTCTTGTCGAGAGGTGTAGGATTGATCTAAAGATCATCCAATTCCGACAAGTATTTATGGAGATATGAATTTATTTGTATTTACTTGACAAATTGTCAAGGTCGGCTAGCAGTTAAATGTGTGGCACACATGCCTAGTGAATCATATAAATACAAGAGAGGTTGATTCATTTTCTCATCATCTCATCTCACTCATTCTTCTCTCTCTCTCCTTAGCTTTGGGTCATACAAGGAGCAACTCACACGTGGGAAGGAGGACGCAGAAACTACTGAAGATCTTTTTGACCTGCGTTGACCAAGCGTTGACTCATCAAGGGTACGGTTTTGGTGTGGCTGCCTCTCCTATGCAGGCCACAGATTTTGGCACAAAAATTGAGGCAATCTGTCCACAGGTTTGACCAGCATTGACTGCCCAATTTTGGGCAGTAGGTTGACTTCAGTAAACAACAGTTTGACTGTGTTTTTGATGCTGTTCAAGGGTTATTTCTTCATGCTATTCAAGTGCTAGTTGACCGGAAATTGACCAAGCATATTGGAGGTCAATTTCAACTCGTTTGACCAAGTTTGACTTTGCTGATCTAGGGTTTGCTGTTGCTGATATAAAATTACAGAATTCTGATTTTGTACTATTTCTCTTTGCTAAACTATTGAAGATAAAAGAAGATTTGATCAAAGGGTTTCCTTGCATTGGGGTTTGTCCTTGGCTAGCCGCCACATCTTGTGTCTCTTATCTTGGCTTGTTTTCTATTGATCGTTTAATGTTCTATCTGCACTTTACTTAATGTATATGTGATTGCTAATCTGTAATAAGAAGAAAAGAAGTAAACTGCTTTAAGCATTGAACATACCATAATCTAACATGGTATCGGAGCTAGGTTAAGACAAAGCCCAAGCAAGAGCAAAAAAGAAGGTTGGCAAGGCTATCCTAAAAACTTCATGGGGTCCTCAACACTCTTTCCCGCCGAAGACAAGCTCCGTGAGAAGTCTGACTATCATGGATGGAAGATGTCTCTCGATCTGACTTTAGAAGATCAGGGAGTGTTGGACCATGTGAGAGGCAATATTGTTGTGCCTCCATCAAATGCATCCGCTGTTGCCAAAAGCAAGTGGTCCAAGGGAGAATCAAAGCAAGGAAGATCTTCCAGGACTCTATCGACAAGTGTCTGGTGGCTTATGTTTTCAAGCTGACAACCTCCAAGGAAATATGCGATAGACTGGTGAGTTTATTTAAAGTTAATGATGCAAATCGAGTTATGTTCCTTAGAAATAAGTTGAAGGAAATTAAGAAGGACAAAGATGAGAGTATGCAAACATATTTCTTAAGGATCACCTAGATTAAGAATGATATCCTATCTATTGGGGAAGTAGTTCCTGACAGGGAAATGACTATCACAACTCTTGGAGGACTGCCACCTGAATGGTATATATTCAGGACTACTCTTATCAACAATAATGTCATCCCAGGATTTGAGGAATTGATGGCTAGATGTATTCAAGAAGAGACAAGGATGGAAGAGCAAGAAATGCCCGCACTTAAAAGCCATCCCTCTGCCTTTTCTTCTCATGCTAAAAGAAGAAACAATTCTGGGGCTAAATCCAAAGGAAACGCTGGACCGAAGGGTGGAAGAAAAGGACGATGTTACAATTGCAATAAAATGGGCCACTATGCGAGGGAGTGCCCTGAGAAAAGGGACTCACACCATGACGATGATCAAAATCACGCTTGTTGTCGCACAGATTGACACGACAACGCTCAGACCGGGGGCTGTCACTCTGATCCCTGATCTCTCCGTTTAAGCCTGTCCCCCGCGGCTAAGGGGGGTAGACCCTGTAAGGAGATGGACGACCAACTGTGAACCAGTTGGTTTGGGAGACACGGAAAGACAAAGCACTTAATAGATTTTATTGAGTTAAGAGACCAGTGCCTTGTGGAGTTAATGTTTAAACGATTACTTACTGTAGAAAATAAACCATGTAGAGCACTCATTTACATCAAACAACTCGAACGATATAAGATATTCAGTAAATTCACAACGCGTTTAACGATGATCTGGCAAAAATAAACTTCGAAAGATACAACCATGTAAATTTAACCAGATATTATGTTCCTGTAGCAAATCTTCAGAATGAACATTCATGCATAATAAACATCAATTCCACATCAAAACTCAGGAAAAAGTAAAACATGATAAGTGCTTGAGCCAAGGTCGAATCTGGCCAAAATATTC
>APFE030076064.1:142915-199326 GCA_000404065.3 Pinus taeda | reverse complement strand
GCTCACATCGGAATGAATCAAATCAAGTATCCCAGTCACTCTGCTGTCACTGCTGGGAAAAGGGGATTTGGCAAACTTGCCCATCGCACATCCTCTGCAAGTATCAAAGTGATCAGTGCTGAAATCTGGCGCACCTGTAGTGATCTCCCGCAAGGTCCTCAAGGCTCCATGATACATATGCCCCATCCTGCGGTGCCAAATCTCACACAGCTCAGAACTGCTAGCTTTGCTGTCGGTACTACTGCTCAATGCCAAAAGGGGTTGGAATGCAAACTTGTACACCTTTGCATGGCGTACACCTATCACTCTAGCTGAATCAGCTGGAGTGCCCCTGGGATACATCAACACCTGTCCTCCCCTGAAAAATACCTCATATCCTCTGTCCTCCAAAGCTGAGACGAATATGAGGTTCTTCCTCATCCCTGGCACATAAAGAACATCTGACACCTTCAAGGGAGGTTTGGATTCCCTCTGAAATGTCAGTGTCCCCACACCGACTGCTCTAACAACTCTGTCATCACGGAGTACTACCTCTATATCAGTGCCACTCTCTGAAAGCTCTGAGAAGTACTCACGGACTCCTGTCATGTGACATGAAGCCCCACTGTCCACATACCAGATACTCCAAGATGCTCTGCTAATTGAGGGAAAAACATGCTCCCTCTGAACCTGTGTGGCAGGTGATCCTGCACTAGACGACTCACATGCAGTGAACCCAAACTCCCGGTCAAAACGATCTGCAAAGTCCTCAACCTCTACTGAAGTTTCCATGCTCTGGTTCTTCCCCTTCTTCTTCTTCTTCTCCGGACACACAATTGCATAGTGTCCCATCTTTTGACAATTGCAACACTTCACCTTGGAATAGTCTTTCTGTGTGTTACCCTCTTTACCTTTACCTTTGCCTTTGCCCCCACCATTGCTTGTGGAAGCCTTCTTCTTCCCTTTTCCTTTCTTGCCTCCTGCCAACAATGCTACATCCTCATCCTGCTCAACTGGCTTGGCTACCCCAAGCTGACCTTTCCTGATCTCTGTTTGAATGCAATCATCCCAAAACCTCTCCCATGTGGGAAGGGTCTCATGTTCACAAACCCCATCAACAAAGTTCATCCATGAACAGGGGAGGCCATTCACTGCAATCCGCACCAACTCAGTGGGTGGAATGACCTCTCCAACTGCTGCCAACTCATCTCTCACATTAGTAATCTTTGTGAGATATCCAGCTACACTATTATTACCCATCTTAATGGTCTTTAGCTTCTCCTTCAGGACCATTTTCCGGTTCTCATTGGTACTCTGACAGAGATTGGACAATGTTGTCCACATCTCATGGGCATTTCTCTTTCCTCTCACATGAGGAATGCAATGGTCTTTGACTCCATCTAGAATTAGTCTCTTACCCTTGTTGTTCTTTTTATTATAATCAACCAACAAAGTAGCATCAGTAGGCACAACAACAGGGTTCTGTGTGGTATGCACCATAATGTCCCAAACTTCTGCCTCCTCAAAGATACTCCGCATTCTCTCCTTCCAAACACTGTAATTGGTATGCCCATCCAACCTATCCTCCACCCTCAATCCCAATGACATCATGCTGTCCTAAAACTGAAAAATAGCACTGCTGTAGTAAAGATAAAACTGTTGTTTGTGAAATATCAACTTGCTGGAATTTTCTGAGTGAAAAATCAGCAAGCTGTAATTTTCCTCCTTACTGTCCCAAACTGCACTTCAGCACTCAACCTCTGATACCATTTAAAAATTTCTCATTTCCCACCCCAGTTTTCAGTTTCACCTTATTTCTCCAAAGTAGTTAAATGCCCTTTCCCATATCCATACATTCAACAACTGAAAATAAATTTTGCTGAAAACACAAATTCTAGAAATATTACAGAATGCTGGAAAATGCAGAAATAAATATCAACACATACAAACAGTTATTCAACACATTTAAACACAGTGATTTTTGGTCAAGGTGACCCTGGAAAAACCCCCTACAACTCTTGGGGAAAACCAGTTCGAAAGCTCCTTCTTTCTGGAAAATGCTTTTTACAGTGAGAGAAATATTCAGCAAAAAAATCAGCAAGCAAACTTTTACAACTTATCTTGTTTTCCATGCCTCATAGCCAACTGGAAAAACTTGCAAACAGCGATAAATGTTGTACGAACTCCTCGATTTTTGTGCCCAATTTTAGCCTTAAATTTTGTTGTACGGCTTGCCTAAAAAAGCATGCAAGCTGCCATAAATACGTTGTACAGATTTCCTCGATTTCTGTGCCAAAAAAAATCAGCAATACAACTGTACGGATTTGCCTCAATTTGCGTGCCAAAATACAGCCACTCGCTGTACAAATTTCTGCTCCTCGATTTATGTGCACTTGCTATACAGATTTCTAGAAAATCATGCCCAAATTCTGCTTTTCACTGTGTGCTAACTCAACTGTACGGATTTGCTAAAACGCTGCCTTGGAATGTGTGCCAAGCTGTTGCCTCCTTCTCTTCCTTGTTCAGAAATCTCCCTTGCTCTCTTGCTCTCATTCTCTCAATTTGCTCATGAAAGAATGAATGACATTTTCCTCATTTTCCTCCTTTAATCTAACCCTAAGTGACTTTTGGGGAACCCCTAAATCCAATGGTTGAAATAGATTGAGATCTAGGGCTGAGATTAAATGCTCATTTAAATCTCACTTTCTATTTTTTAATTCATCCCACTTTAATAAAGACCCACTTAGTCGTTTATTTCCAAAGTCACTTTTCCTTTCTAATTTTACATTGACTTTATTAAAGTCACTTTAAAATTAGACTTTAGTAACTTTATCACTTAAAGTCACTTTTAAATTAGATATAAAAATTATAAAGTCACTTTAGGAGAAAAATTAAATTCTTTTGGACACTTTTCCCTAGGCCAAAGATCAAAGCCTTAGAGAACCACCTGTCCTCCGGTACCAAATTTCAACAACTTGTATAAATATTGAGGGGTTAGATTCAATAAAAAAGGGAAAAACTTGAAGTTTCATCGCCACATTTGACCAAGAATGTAACCAATCTTCACGCTTTCACCTTTTTCTAGGCAATTCATGAAATGGTGGAAGAAAATATTTTTGTTTCCTCAATTGATAAGGTGGAAAGCCTAATATATTGGCTATATGTATTAGGTGAAGTGAGCTTGCAAACAATTATAAGTTTGGCAAGAGAAGCAATTTTTATATGAGAAACATCAAACTTGAAATTCTCTCTCCTAATAAAGTTCTCAATTTACATTTTAACTCATTTCAAAATATTTCAGCTTAACCTAGGTATGAGTTTATCCAAAGTGGATAATTACTCTAGAATGTTGTCTGAGAATATCATTTCAGGGAAGTGAGCTTGGAATAGGTTATAAGCTTGGGAAGAGGAGCAATTTTTAGATGAGAAACATCAAATTGAAATTCTCTCTCCTAATAGAGTTCTCAATGCGTATTTTAACTCATATTTAGAAATATTTCAGCTTGGCCCAAGGATGACTTTATTCGAGATTGATAATTAATGTAGAATGTTGTTTGAGAATATAATTTCTCCCAAAACTCTACTCTTCCAATGTAATGCTACCTATTACTTCAAATGTTTCAAGTTTATTATCTCCAAAAATTATTGAACTCTAAACTAAATAGATTGGGTAAACCCAAGTTGCAAATTTTAAAGCATTGAATGAATGTAAAGAGTGTTTCTTTTATTTCTTCTTTCCTCTAAAACATGAAACTAGAAACATCAAGGAATTTATCAATATGCAAGAAGATGTAGCAACTATTTTGATTCTTTAAGACATGTCAGAAGACATTGTATGCAAAGTGTAAAGATACCCAACTCTTGGTCAAATTAGAATATTGCTAATACTTCTCTTTTGTTGAAGTATATAGTTGTGGAGTATGGAAACCAAATTGGTATGTGCCTCAAGCATAAACATTTTTGGAATGATCAATTTCTTTAGTTCCATGTGAACACATTCCCATAAATCAGTTTTCAAGATAAAAGAATGTGTCTAGTCAAAGGCTTTAAGTTTTAATGTCATCTACACAAACCCTCAAGTGGTATTGAGGTAGGGTAGCCAAAATTTTCCTCTTTTAAGTGCCATTTCATGGGTTACATATGAGCTCATAAACATGATCTTCTCATCAAAAGCTTTTAAATGACTATATTGAATTATAAGCTACAAGTAGAAAGATGTGACCTAAATATTTCTTCAAGCTCTTCCTCTCTCCCAGAATCTGCTATACAATTGTCATGTCATCTTTGTTTGTATGGCACCATATGATCCCACATCATATCCTATATGGACTTTTGTTGGTTTCACACTTATTGAGGAAAATCCTCTTCGATGGGCTTGTCACATCACTCACCATCTTCTTGATGCACCTCAAGAAATGTCCATTGATGCAATGTGTTGTGTCATAAAAAAATTGGAATGACATATTATATCTTCGAAAAAAATTTAAGATGCAACAGGAGCCTCTCCTCTTTCACTTTGATGTTGAACCATAAGATTTTGATGATTATTTTAACTCATACATGCAATATTTTCCAAGGTTTTGTTTTCTCATTTAAAATTTTCTTCAAAATTTAATGTATATTGATAAAATGTACAAGATAATATAATTCATTTTTTCATCATTTTTTCCATTTTCTATGCGTCTAAATGTTTGTGCTTTTCATTTACATTGGGATATGTGTTTCCTATTTCTAGATACATTCTTCACATCTTAAAAATGGTATCTATGAGGTATTGTGATTTGCTCTCTATATAATTTTTCCTTGTATTTTTCACATCTTAGTGAAAAAATAGTCATTTAATCAATAACAAAATTCATTTATAACCATTCACTAGTAACACCTTGGTACCTGCAAACTTAATCCAAGGACCACAACCTTCAACATTTCTCAATCAATTGTAAACAATAATTTTCAAAGAGGAAATTGAGGATAATGAATTGTACTCGAAGAAAGAATAGAGATTTTCTTTCTCATTGTGAAATCTTTAGTATATATTGGATACTATATTATGATATTATCTTGAAGTTATAAGAATTTATGTTCATTAGTCAATTAAAATTTAATCAATTGAATTTTACAATCTATTGTACATGTAATGAAATGTTGTGGATTGAAAACCCTTCAAGCCTTTGTACATTTTACTTTTGCAAGGGATGTTGTCATGACATTTGAGTTATGTTGCAAGAAATGTCTAGTACAAGGATGTAACAAGCTTGTTTCCATACGAAAACATGTAAATCCATAAGGTATAGCATCATATGCTTCCTATGTATAAGCACATTCCATTATGGGAAATGCATTTTGCATGGCCAAATCCAAGCTATATTAACATACATCCATACAACCCATTTCCAAAACTATATTAACATACATCCATACAACCCATTTCCAAAACTAAATTCACCTATTATGACAACCTCAAATTTCAACAAGTTTGACTGAAAATGTTAGCAATTAATGATAATGTTTAAGTTCTCCAAAGTCAAAGTTAACATTTTCTTTATCATTCATTTTTATCCTTTTCAAAGTTAGGCATTTTCTTTTATCTAATTTTTTTAAGTTGGCAATTCCTTTATTATTCTTTTTTTATCTTTTTAATAGTTGGCATTTGTTTTTTCTTTCATTTTTATTCTTTTACTTCATTTTTAATATTATTATTACTAGTCCAAAATGTTTGTGAATAGTTCCAACCTAATCAAACTTCATATGAAGAAAGTAGAATTTCATATTCAATTCAAAATTTAGTTGACCAAATAGTTTTCAAATTTTCAAATTTCACAGGATTACAATTTTTTCATTCAATTATATCATGCATGAGAGTATTGGATTAGCAGTTAACCAAAAGCACCAAGCCCTTAATGTACCCCAATGTTGGTGGCATTGATTCAAACTCATATATCATAGCCTTTGCAAAAATGTACACCACTTGAAAATCATTGGTTAACTATGATATTTTACACTTGCATTAGATAGTTCCAACAAAATCAAATTTTATTGACTAAGGTTCATAAAGGATCAAGGTAAGAAAAAGGGTGATACCAACTATGGCAATCTCAATATGACCAATGGTGGAACATTACTCATCATTTATGTCTTTCATTTAATTGTTCTTGTTTGTTTGTCATTTAATTGTCCTTGCTCATTTATTAATAACGCTTTCTTACACAATTTCTATCTATCTATATATAATATATATATATATTTATATATAATATTATTATATATATATATTTATATTATTATAAGTTTTCCCATTGCCAGTGTTTGAGGGTTAGCGAAAAAAAAAAAGAGAACCAAACCCATCATTGGTCTACTTGCAGCCTGCCTAAATCCATCCTAGCTGGTGGCGATGGCAACGATGGCGGCCCTCTCCCTTACGGTCGAGTAGATGGATGGTTGGGCCAAAGGCTCAAGGTTCAGGGATTCGAAGCCAAAGGCTCAAGGTTGGTTGTCCCATCAGGGTGGGCCAAAGGCTCAAGGTTGGCCGAAGGCCCCATCACTTTGTCGGCGCTACAGCGAGATCAATTAGCTAAGAAATAGATGGAGGGCTACATCGGTTGTCGAACAATTGCTGTTGCAAGCATCCAGAAGAAGGTGAGTTATTTTGTAAAGAATGACTTTGCGAGTCACTTTCCCTGCTTCAACCCTTATATGGGGCTTTCCTTAACCTACAAACATGGGTATCATGCTATGATCTTCCCATTTGCACATCCCCTAGAGAAATGCTATGGAGTGGTTCCATTTCTGGGTTATTGGCCACTTCCCGTTGCCATACCCTGGATGGGAACCTCCCCAGATAACTTCTTCCTCCCCATCCACCCCTCTCACAACAACCTGATCAAGCCTTTTATGACCCATGAGGAGAGGGCCAGCGACCTATGGGAGAGGTAACGTGGGAGAGACAAGCAACTCTCTTAGGGGGGTGGGGAAAGCAACGGGCCCCAAAAAGAAGGATGCCACCGGGTAAGGTGAGGGTGAGCCTTGTCGAACTCTCGACCTATGGGACATTCCTAGTATGTTTTGATTTTGTAATCTCATACCCATTTCCCCATATGCACCTCTGATATCTTAGTACCTAAAAACATAATCCAACCAAAAATCTCCATGTTTCTCAATCTAGTGTAAGTATGAATTTTTAAAAAGGAAATTGAGAACAATGAAATGTACTTGATAAAAGCATAGATACTTTCCTATTAGTGACTTCTCATTGTGAAATCTTTAATATACATTGGATACTATGTTATGATATTGTGTTATGTTAAAGTTGTTCCTCTTTTAACTAGTTAATCAACTAAAATTTAACCAAAATTGAAATTGACAAATAACTCATTATGCTTCTATCAATGGCCAAGTTTTATTGTGCAAGTTGTGATTACTCCTATGAACATCTGGGATAGGTTCGATCTGAGGGCATTAATGGAGGTCTACATTGCAAGAGGAATGTTTTTCTAATAATTGTGTCAAGCACAACACTTGTCCTTCCTTGGGGTTATTATAGCCTGTAAACCATTTTCTTACCTCGCGTCATTCTTCATTATACTTCTTCTATAAATGCATGGGGTTTTTCTCTGCGCAACGAAGGTACGATGGGATCGGAGGTGGTGGGAAGAGAAATCCTTACCTAGCCACTTCTTTTCCTTGTCATGCTCTACATAGGATGTTGGTGTTACATGTTTTCATCTTCTAGTAAGTTGGGATGCTCTCTTCTTTCCAAGGGACAGTGGAATTATGTTTTCTATAATCTTAAGTTATGGACTTTCGAAGGGGGTCAATGTTCTTCATCTTATTTCTACATAACACTGCAACAAGTTTGGTGTTTGAACTAGTTGTGGTCCTTACTACTTTGGCACTTCAAGGCATTGACTCTCCATGTATTTCCTTTAATTGGCCTGTTCTAATTTGTGGAGTATGGTATTCGTGAAGTTTCTCCATGTGCTTTTGAGGGCATTTCCATCTCTCCTTGGGTAATAGAGCACTTCGGATTTTTGTATGTAATGTTTTAGATTTTGGTCCCTTCTAGTCTCGTAATGTGTTTTATTGTTCACATTGATCTCTAATTTTCGATTTTGGTCCACAAAATCGTAGATCAGTAATTTTCCAATCACTCCATATTTACTATCCACGGACTTTAGTTATGGTACATTGATGATAATGTGTTATTGTTTTGCTCTCGGTCTAAAAACCTTAGTTTCTACTATTGCCCTCATCATTGGTTTAAAATTGGCGGTTGTTCTCTGATCGAAGTAGTTGGTCATGTTCGAATACTTTATCTGAAAAACCTTTCCAAATTATGAAAATAGACCGTGTGGTATGTCGATTTACGCTGACAATCCAAGTTTTGGGGTGTGGCCATGTTCACCATTATAGTGGCCAAGTTTGTGTTGTTCCTTTGCTCCCCATTGTGACAATGCCCCCTCAACAGAGAACGGAAAATCGACAAGGCGGGGCAAGTAGTTCAGTTCCTCATCATCGGCAAATCTCAAATGGATTCCTGATCCAGGGAAACTTAGGAAGAGGAGATTGCATTTATTACACTTTGGCAGTCCACCAACAAATGGATGCATTCTTTCGCTTGGTCTTGCGAGATAAGTAGATGGATAACTACAAAAATTTTGCAAGTCAAGAAGATATGAAGAGAATGCTCAGGAATGTTCGTTTTTTCCTTGATGATATAATTTCAAATCTATGCAGGGTAGAGAAATATGTCATGTCAAACTCGAAATTTGAGGAACTCACAAAGCCTCTTGATGTCATCAATATACAACCAACTACTACATCTCTTTTGCCAATGACCATATCAGACTGAAGTGGATTTCTAGTGCTTATTTTTTTTCAACTTAATTAATGTCTTTCTAGAAAATGTTTTTACAATTTTGTTGAAGGTCTACACCAGTAATCTCTCTTCTCACTCAATGCAGTGGATGGCAGCAATACAATTGATATGTTACCATTTTGTGCTTTATTCCGTCACAAATCATGTGTAGTCCAACTTTCGATATCTCCAATGACACACACATAGTTTTGTTTACAAGGAACTGCTCTTCTGTTGGAACGATCTTGTAATACTATTATATCTAGTATACCATAGTGTCCCTGCTCTATTTCTGGTGGCATTATCTCTTCATGGCACTAGCGTTGCCTTGGTCCTTCATTATCTTCTACTAGTTATAGGTTTTTTAGCTCTACTCATAGACTATGGACGTAATTGATGTTAATATTGGGACTCTAGCATTGGATAACCAACATCTCCACTTCTCATGCTATCCATGTAAAATTGTTTATATATTAGTAGAAACGTTTTTGTAGTGGCTCTACTCATAGAGTATGGATGTAATTAACATTAATATTGCGACTCTAGCTTTGATAACCAACATCTCCGCTTCTCGAGCTATCCATGTAAAATTGTTTATATATTAATAGAAACCTTTTTGTATTGGCTTACCAAAAAAACAAAAGGTAATAAATATTAACCCTAGTATATACTTTCATCTAAGTAACTTCTCATTGTGAAATCTTTAATATATATTAGATAACCTACTATGATACTATGTTATGTTAAAGTTGTTACACTTTAAACTAGTTAATCAACTAAAATTTAACCAAAATTCAAGTTGACAAATAGCTCATTATGCTTCTAGTAACAAAAGGTTATGGATGAAAACCCCTTCAAGGCTTGTACATTTTACTTCATGAAGAGTGTTGTTGTCACACAAACAAGTTGGAAATCAGAATATGTTTAATGAAATGTAAAGCCTTTGACACTTGAATTACAACAAGATATGATAGCAAGTTGTTACATAATCACATCATAATGGTGTGATGATTATCAATAAAATTATAAGATTCAGGAGCCACCTAGTGAACTAAAATTCAAACAAAATTGGAGTTTACAAATAGTTCAATATGGTGCATGCAGCAAAAGATCATGGCTTGGAACCCCTTTGAACCTCCTGCATTTTACTTCATGCAAAGGATGTTGCCTTACACAAGCATTTTGGAGATCAGAATATATTTTTGATCATGTCAAATTCTCAAAACCTCAAAAGCATGGACAATAAATAGCAACTAGCTTTGAGGGCAAATTGAAACATAATCACATCATAAATTATGTTAAAGGCAATCATGTCATTAGTGATTTATGGTGTATGGCAACATGATTGTGACAGATTGTATAATATGTATTAACCTAGATCCATTTTAACTTCAGATTATCAAACACCAACCAGCATCAAATTCCTTGAAATTTGAAGGAAAAAAATGCAACTAGAGAGATCTGATCCATCTAAGCACTTGCAAGATTTAGGATTCAAATAAATTTATACCACTTCCAATTACAGGTGGTCACACTGTAACTATGATCTCAATCAAAAAATTGTACCAAATCACTGACCAATATAATTGATCCCCTCCAAAAGGAACAAGCACATTTTCAGGAAAAACTTCACAAATTTGAGCATCAATTTGTCTTGCAAGTGATTTCTCTATAAAACTCCTCTCATCAATAAAAATAAATTTCAAATGTTTCATGTCTTCAAGTAAGCTACTCAAATACAACCTTTGTAAATTGGAGATGTCTTACAGAAACATGTTGAAAATCAGAGTATCTGTTTAATCAATTAAAAGTCAATGCTTTGGAAGCAAGGAGAATAAAATGAAACAAGCTGTAAGGGAAAGTTTTGATATAGACCCAAAGGGAAAGTTCTGACATAGACCCATTTAATACCATCTTTTTACTAACATATATGGTGTATGGCTATAGGATTGTGAAAATATGTATGAGATGCTTCTGTAGTAAAACAAGTAAAAAATAAAAAATGAATATTGCAGTTTGAGCTACAGTGTACTCTTTAAATTGTATAAGTTCAAATATATATATATTATCCATTGGCTAGAAGCCCTTGAGATATTTTGAGGAAAAATTAGCCCCAAAAAAAGTGAAAATTCATAGAAAATTTGTTTAACCATATCAATACCATTCAAGAATAAATGTTTAAAATTATACTATAACGATATTCAAATATTAACATTATTTATTATTTAAGTTGCCACAGTCCAAATTCCAAAATGGCCAAAACAGTGCCGAAGCATGACACTGTAGTTCACAATGACAAGATGCCCAAATCATGTCATAAACTATGATTCTGTGATTTTGTGCTTGAACGTAAGTTTACCACATTTCACGGTGTTGTTTACTTGAGCTATGGCATGCCTAAATGCATGCTCAGTAAAAACACATGAAAGCTGCCTAGAGCCACAAAAATAGGAGCATAGCTATAATCACCTCTATGCAACTTATTATCTTTACTTAACACAATGCAAGCCACGGTCCCATAAATAGATTTTAACTTCATTTTTGTGATCTTCTAATCACATTTGAAATGGCTATTTGGGAAATAAAAGTAGTTCATATACAGCTTATTAGCTTCAGGATTAATACATGTAGTTTGAATCTCTGTGAAGGTTGAACATGCGCTTCAATGGTAGTAATGGAATGAAGTTAATGTTTAGTGCAAATCAAATAAAAGCCCATAGAATCTCTTTCTGAAAATCATGATAACGCATGGCAAGCAATCCACCCACAATGAAGGTAAAAGAACATATCATATGTTGAAAACAATCAATTGAACCCGTGTAACAATGCCAAGGGTCGATATTGACTACCCTTCTACGGCTCTAGAAATAGAAAAACAATCCACCCCTGTAACAATGCCAAGGGTCTACATTGGCAACCTTCCTACAACTCAAAGAAATGCCAAAGAAAAATGCATTAAATTCCCACTTATGTCATACCCGTTGTTTGATCAACAGCCGAAGAAGTAGCATAACTGTAAAATGCCACGAAGAAAAAAAAAGCTGTTCCGATGAAGCATTCAGCGAAAACAACATATTGATCCACATTATCAAACCCCTTCGTATCTAAGTTATCTTCTATGTGATAAAAGATAATCCAGAATGAACATTAACAAAAACTGTTACTAGCAGGCATTGTTAAACATGTGCTTTATAACTATCCATTTACTTGAGCAGACCAGAGTAATGGAAAATTCATTAGTATGCATGTAACATGGAGCTGCTCACTTATGGCTGCAACCAGATATTGGTATCTGAAAGAGAGGTGCTGTAAATTACAAATTCAATAAACTGACTTTATCTTGAAAAGTAAGAAACAGGAACTACTAACCTAAAGGCTTAGCTAACTGAGCACTGAATCAGTCCCTCTAGCCAACATGTTACATGCTACTCTTTGGGCATATTGGGCAGCATGGAAGGTCGACATGAAGAACCCTTGAGAGTGTTCATGTTCCCCTCTCTGTCTAGGAACAACTTAATCATTCCAGAACCCTTGGCATGAAAGATCAAATCAATCTCCTTTAATTCACATAATATAAAGGCTTAAAATGTGTTCATTTAAGCATATCATTTTGTCAAGTAAAGCCTGTTGACAGGATCCATTGTTGGAATTCTCAGCACACTGTAACAGTCCCAGCAATCTAACATAAACTCCTACTTAGGATATACAGAAAATTGACAGTACTATCAAAATTGCAACCTGATTTTTACTGGAAACTAAAACACATCAAAATGAAATTTATAACATCATGTATAGCAGATCTGAAACTCAAACCACGTTGCTTTCCTATTGCATTGAAAACAAGAAATACTGGAAAGTTCAAATCCTTAATCACTGGCTTCTTTCTACTGAACTGTAGTAAGACCCCACCTCTCTTTATAGAGAAGAACGCTAGTGTTGCACGCTAAAAATTAACCTAGCCCTAAATGCCTAGGCTAAAGTGCCCATACTGCATGCATACATGCATGCATTGGCCTCCTGGAGAACCGTGCCTAGACTGAAATACACTATACATGCACCTCAGCTTCACCCTCTCATAGGGATTAGCGCCCTATCTTTCTTAAAATTATCTAGCACTCTTTTCCTTTTTCATAAAACTGCAAAAGTAAATCATAAATAGAAAAGCAACTCAAAAATAGAACTGAACTGAACTGGAATTTTCTAAATTTGGAACAGCAGTGAAATGAAGTTAACAAAACTAGAAATAAACCTATGTTGCACAAAACTTCTAGGAACTCTACATTTCAGACCGTATCCATACCTGAAACTCCGAAACTCAGCTGAAACTCCACCATCATGTAATCATCTATGAGAAATAATATAGACTGGGTTTTCCTTCTAAATTGTCATCTATAGGTCTTATTCCCTTTTTTCTTGCAAGATAATGTGTTATTCACTTATTTATAATATATATATATATATATATATATACATGTATGATGTTTCAGCTGAAGTTTCGGACGACATATCCATATTTGGGAGGTGATGTTTCTAAACGTACCCGTTTCAGAAACTCCGAAATGTTTCAGCGTTATCAAGAAGTAAAACGCGCATTAGAGGGGTAGAAAAAACAAGCCAAGCAGGGTAACTCATGCCTCCATGATTGCTCCCTCTACATTCATACACTCAGAATCTGGACTCCCCATCAGCTGGTCCCCTTGAACATGGCACTCAGCCATGAAGCCTTTCCCATCCATTGTCATACATTTACATTAACACCTATTGATTGAGGGGTTCACCTTGGAAATGCTACTTCTCCTTAAGGGTTGGAAGTATCTAATAGGGTTGACCACTCGCCACCTCTATCAAAGTAGGTAACACCTTTATGAAACTTGGTCTATTTAAATATCGGGAGGTGATCCTTGTTTGAAATATTATTAAGCCCTTAATATTCAAGTTTGGTCCACTTAGATGCTCATTTGATCTTAGTCCTTGATGAGTGGTTTCTTTCACTTGAATTCATGTTTAGTTTTATCCAATGGTCCACAATACCCTAGGCCTTGAGGGCACCCACCCCACAAGTACCCAGGCCTTTTTAGAGAGAAAGATTGCTTTCCAGATGCAACATTAAGAGAGTGGGCCTCTTGATGACTTGAGCAAATGTTACATGTCCCAAAGCACCCTCAAAACCTTGGGCATTGGTCTACTTTGACCCAACATAAAGGACTCTTGATGATGGCACCACTAGACCTAGCATGGCTTCAAGCTAGCCTTGACACTACCTAATGTGCAAGCCATGATTCAAAGACCAGATGCAAATAGTCTCCCATTGAGAGAATAGGAAGGGCTTGTTGCAGTTGGAGAAGCCCTAACACTGGAGAGAGAAGGCCCTGTTTTGATCATTGGAAACCCATGGAGATTATATGGAGACACCCCCAGCTGGATTTGGGAACCCAGAGTAGGATTTAAGGTGGATTTGGGGTACACTCCCAAATCTTGGATGATCTTAGCACTATGACACTTCTTCAGAACTCACTTCACCATGGCATGGCATTTGGAGAACTAAAATGTCATGATGTCAGCATTATTGGAGGCTACGGCTCATACATGTGGGCATTTATGGTTTGTTTTATCATTAAGATAGTGGGTTGGCTTGTAGCCCAAGGTCTAGCTCATGTCAAACTTGTTTTAGGGCCTTCCATTAGTTAAAATTCATTGAGGTAGATCTCATATAAATAGAGGTCACCTCACTTTCATTTTTCATCAGCACTTGTGGAACAATTCAGCCTCCTTAGAAGATTTTGACCTCGCTGAAATTGTCTTGTATACTTGTGGAGATGTGATCTATTTTGGAGATCATGCTTTTGGAAACTCTCTTATTGTGGAGACATCCTTTTGGGATAACAAAGGATTTACTCATGCATTTCTTGCAAGTATTCTATATGTTGATTATCTTTTTATGGTTATGGCATGCAATGGTTGTTGTTAGGGTTTCTACATGTTATGTTTTATTGAATATTTGTCCATAAAATCTTTGCAAAGTATTGTATGCATTATCCTAAAGAATGTGTGACAATGCCTTGAATGAATCTTCATGTTAAGCTCTCTTCAATGATTATATTTCCCCATAAGTGATAGCTAGTATTTTGAAAACTAAAGTTTTTAACACCCTTATTCCATACTAGGGTTTGATTTTTCCATTAGTAAGTCTCCCTTAGATTCTTCCACCCAAGGATCAAGCACTGGCCATCAATGTATGTGATCACACTATAGAAATTCTTTAAAAAATTATCTTCTCTCTTTCTCATATTTATAGCCCTTCAAGGCAAGCCATTAGTACGGCTACGGCTAAATTCAACTAGGAGTACATTGGCTTGTGGAAGGGTTCTACATGTGGTTTGTCTCAATGCCTCAAAATCAACTCTTCCCCACAATAAATTCTTCCATTTTAGGGCTGACGTCACAAGCCCTAGGTAATTTTTCCCTAGGGAAAACCCTAACTTAAACCTGGGCTTCAACTTGGGGCTTCTTGAAGGTTTGTTGCTCCATTTGTTGATCATACCTATCTTTCACGAGCCTTTTCTTGGCCTTGTGCACCTTGGTAAGCCATTTTCCTAGAGTATTCAATAAGCCCTAGGTCATAGGTGTCCTAAATAATTCATTTAGAGTGCATGCTTTACCTTGTCCTTGTTACACTGAACCTTGTCCTTAAGCTAAGTGCTACTCCTAAGCCTATCCTAGTAACCTCTAAGCCATAGACTTTGAATACCTATTAGGTGACCAATATAGAGAAGCCTCCCTTATGGTGAAAGTCCACTAAAAAGCAGGAGGTGGTGAGCTATGGTGACAATGGGTCTCCAACTCATAGTGTTGTCCCTTAGTTTGGCTCTTGTCTTTTGAGTCCTCACAAGACCTCCAAGATTTTGAAGCAACATGCCCATCAATCCATAGATACATATGAAAATTGTGGTTATGTAATGGGAAAGACTTCAGGGAAGATGCCACAACCATGATACTAGTTGAAGGACCTCCAAGATTTTGAGGCAACATGCCCATCAATCCATAGATGCATATGAAAATTGTGATTATGTAATGGGAAAGACTTCAAGGAAGATGCCACAACCATGGTACTAGTTGAAGGACGTCTAGCATCTTGAGTATAATGATGACAAGAGAGATAAATTGTAGAGGCATGAGTTAGATCAAATCACAACCATCATAGATCAACATCATAAATCACTTGTAACCATCATAAACTAGAATTATAAATCACATGTAATCATCATAGATGATTAATCATATATCACATGCATAATGAAATTGAAATAAAATATTGATACTCATCCTTTAATCAATCCTTAGCTTCTACCTTTGCCCTTATTCTATACGCACTCCTGATCGGTTTTCGCACCCGACAAACACCCAATGCCTTTCCCTCAACCATGTGCACACACACATAGTGTACATCAAACACATAATGTTGTACCTCTGAAATAATAGTGGTCAGCTATCAATGCCAGAGCATCTAAGATAAATGTTTTGGGGTTTTTTTTTTTATTTGGGAGACCAATGAATAAAACAAATATAGAACTAATATACCTAACCCTTTGAATAATATCAATATCTCAGTAAAGGGCTGCTATAAAATTTCACATAGTGATAAAGCTTGAATAGTGGTGGGCAGAAAACAAAAAATAATATGATTATCACAATTCTCAGATAGACAATTACATAATCATAAGTATGAAAACCTCTGACTGATGTTCAGAAGGTTCAAGAGAATATTCTTATGCTTACAACAAGATGCTAATGATTTATTGATTTAGAGGGAATTAATTAAACAGACAGTCCATTAATCCATTCTCTTTAATGATTATCACTTTAGAAAGCTTATAGGAATAGATTGAAACACAATTATTCCTACCTACTTATCTTTGTAAAGTCATAAGAATATGAAGAAAAACATAATGAGCAAAAATGGAAAAACTTACATGAAACACAAACTGTGTAAAACAGATTTCATAATCCTTTGCTTCATATTGAGGTGTTGAAAATAGCAACAAGAGATGCTAAAAATAAAAATGCTATAAATAGCATCTTAGTTACCAGTGTTGGAAATAGCAATAAGGAATGATAAAATAGAAATGCTAAAAATAGCACTGCTATAAATAGCATTTCGAGATACATTCCAATTTTAGTTAGTCCTTGAACTAAAATTGAGAAGTAAAATTCGAATTTGATCTTAGCAATTGTTTGTAAAATTATTAATTAATTCATCTTGAGTTAATTAGTTGTAGAAAATCAAACATGAAGTCTATGTGAAGACATGCAACAGTTTCTCCATTGATTGAGGAAGTTATCCCTTGATTAAGGAGATCAGGATGAGTTGTTACTTTGAGTTGTAATTAGTTAGCTCAGTTATCTGAGTTAAGTCCGGTTAGATTAGTTCCAATAGTTTGTAGAACTGATTGTGAGTTTAGTTAGTTAATGCATGCATGCATGTAACTGCTGCCACTTTAGATAACTGAATATTCTCTCATTAAATAACTCATTGCATGTCAATTTAGTCAGAGGACCCAGTTGAGATCAGAGGAAGGGAGAGGTACTATCAGTTGGAGGAATTTTCCTATATATGAAACTCACCTATGCAGAAGGAATTATCTCCTTCAGGACTGCGCAGTTACTTTTGAGTTTAATGTGTTGTGTGAGAGGTAAATTCACACAGGTGGCAGCATTGGACCCCAAGAGAAACTGCGCAAGGAAATATGAGGCTTGGAGGACAGAGGAGAAGGTTTGTGAGAAGCCTTTGACTGTCTATGAGCAGTATTGTTTGATTGTATCGAGAGCTGGATGGCTTGTGAGCTAAAGCTTTGTGTAATTTGAACATATTTCCACTTGTATGATAATACAAAAATCAGGCTTTTTATTTGAGGCTTTCCCCAGAGTATTCTTCTATGTTCATGTGTGATTTCTTTCTCATTCTCAGTTATATGTGTTCTATTTGATCTTGCTCATATTCGATTAAACTTCCGCAAAGTTTGTTGTAGAAGTAGATCTGGTATTTTGCTTTAGTATATTGCAGAATCTGTCGAGCTACAGTGAGAAATTCTATATGGTATCGAAGAAAAGGTGATCAAAGAGAAGAACAGTATACAAAGAAGGGAAAAGGGAGAAGTTAGAAGTTCCTGATTATAGAATTCGAATTCTTATCACATCTCAAATTTCACCAATAGCGTTCAATGATTTAAGACTCGAGTATGCCCTTGATGGTAGCTTGAATTATATAGCCTGGAAGGATTGCATGGAAGCAGTGTTAGAGGACAACGGTTTGAAGGACTTCATTGATAAAGAAGTCCCCAAGCCAGCGACAGCGAATGCTACAGAATTGGCAGAATGGAAGAAATGTGTGGCTAGAGCGAGGAGAATCCTTCTGGAGGGAGTTCGAGACCACATAGTCTCAAGTCTCCATGGGAAGGAGACACAGTTTTCAATGTGGAAAACATTGAAAGATCTATATCAAAACAACAACGATCAGAGGAAGCTAACGCTAAAAGACAAGCTTTAAAAAATTATTTTTCTTTCTTGCAAAGCTTGGGTAACAAGCTTGCTCTATGTTTTTCCAATATCCCTTAAAAATGTAACAATTTTTTGCTCATCAAAGTTGGGACATTCATTAAGTTCCTCTATTTAGATATAGCACGAAATGCTTAGGAATTGGGTGATGGCTAATGAGGGGGTAGATCTCATGCTGGGCTTTTGCCCACATGCTTATTACATAGCCCAGCGATTTTTTGCATTTTTCATTTTCTTTCATTTGTGGCTTCATATGTTTTTAACCTCCTTTTTGCTGCATTAACCTCTTAGGGTAAAGTTTCCAAGCTTGGACTCAAATATGTGGATATAAGGTGTCATTCCTAAAGACCAATGTCCATCAACCCAAAGAATGGATGTGAATATAAAGGACAAATGGAAAGTGGTAAATATGGATTACCTTAAGCACATTATATCAATCAACGCCTCCTATTAGTGCCACCCCTAAACAATGGAAGAAAAGGGCCTTAAGGGAGGTCACACTGAACTAGGGGCAAAGGATAATCTCCTAGGTGAAGTATGTGAGCATGCGTACAATCAAGAGTGGTCAATCATCCCTATGATCCACATTAGTATGCCCTTAACATTAAATGAAAGCACATGATTAAAAAAATGGTTAGTGTACCTTTGATAAATGACCCACCTTCCTTCAAGAGGTATGCCAGATGGGACAAAGCACTGACCTAAGCATAAGCCAGAGAACTGTTGATTTGGGGCAGCATCTAATGTGCTCTAGCCATGAAAATTGGTGGAGAGGCTAAAGCACATGAGATCTCCAAGACCCATAAATGGTTTGGATAAATTGTACCCGGTTTGGGAGATATTAAAATAATTAATATTTTTAATGGAGTTCCTAAGTCTAGACTTAGGAAAAATAAAATATTAATGGTATTAATATAAAACTGGGTTAGAAGGTTCCAAAAGTCATGGATCAAGCCAAATCTAATCTTAGCCGTTGATTAGAGATTTAATCTTGGCCGTTGAAGGACCAACAGGAAAAGCATAAGAGGAAGCTTGAAGGTCGGTTGGAGAATACACCAGAGTGATCAGTCATTCTATTTGCTAGAGCAGGTTACTAAGCAAAGTCCAATCAGAGATTAGCAACGAGGGGCAGTGAGTACTGGACAGAGAGGCAGAGACAGTGCCAACAGAGTAACGTAGAGGCAAAGAGCGAGAAGCAGCAGCCAGAGCAGGCCACACAGAGCCCAGTAGAGAGCGCAGAGCCCAGAGGGACTGCGTCATCCACGCAGAGAGCAGTTGGAGTGACGCAGAGGGTCCCAGAGGTTGTGCAATGCCTCAAAGGGCTGACGCAGAGGGGTTTGGGGGTGGCGCATAAGCCAGAAGGGCCAGTACAGTGCTTCAGACGTTGGAGAAGGTTTCATGGGACAAGTTTTCTAAATACCTGTTTCCGAATAGAGAGGTATTGCTTCCAGTTGTTTTTCTCTGTCAAGTGAGCCAGTTTGGCACCTAGTTGTACTCAAGGAACTACTAATAAACCCTCAGAATAGCTGCACCAGTTTTCCCGCATTAGGTTTTTCCGGGGACATTTGTCCAAAAATAACGGTATCACTTGTATATTTGTTTTCTTTCAGCTAATGATCTGTAGATGTTGAGACTGTATTGTGTTTATTTCGTTATTTTTATGTTTTAAATAACTTGTTCGAATTTAACAAGTAGAAGAAATAAACCAGAAGAATATAGATTAAATTTCTATCAAATAGACTTAGAAATTTCAACATTGTATCAAAGCGTGGTTGCAGATCACAGGAGAGTTGAAGGCATCAGCTAAGCAGAGCATTTGCAGCAGAATCATCTGTTCCGAGTGACAGAAAGTTGATCCTTGCAAAAACGACTGAAGAAGGGTTGACGCAGAGGAGCTGTGTCATCAGTCCAGGCCAGAGAGAGGCCAGCACAGAGGCTAAGGAGGGTAGAGATAGGCTCATGCAGAGACCAAGAGGGTTGACACAGTGGGCTGAGGGAGTTGTTTTGCCAATGTCAGGATTGTGTAGACCCTAGAGGCTCAGTCCTTTAGTTGCTGGGGCATAGGAAGTTGTGGGCAGTTTGCGAGAGCGACGCTGGTTGGGTACTGTGGTCAGAACAGTGCCTAACAGGGCAAAACCAAAGTAGAGGGAGTTGCTACCGAGGCAGATTTCTAGCCAAGGAATCTGGATCAGTGTTGCGGGTGCACAAAAGATCGAAGAGGTGCAACTTGACGATTGACAAGAGAATTTCCAGAAGGGAAATCAGGACTCAGAGGGAGTCTAGCAAAGAACTTCAACATGGGAAATAGAGAGACTCAGCAGGAGTCGAAAGGAGAACTTCTAGAGGGAAGTAGAGAGACTCGGAGGAGTCGAAAAAAGAGCAAAGAGATGGCCGTGAATGGACTGAGAGATCAAGATATGATGGACAAGGCATCCAACTTTGTGGTTTGGAAGGCTAGGATCTTGTCCATTCTAGATAGACATTGCATCAAGGGCTTCGCCTTGAGAACAATGGCTATCCCAGTTGACCCGATAGGTAATGAGAAATACGAGGAGGCAATGGCCAAGGCAAGATGCATCATCCTTGATGGGGTCAAGGATCATGTGGTCCAACATATAGCCGAAAAGGAGGCAACAAAGGAAATGTGGGACACCTTGAAGACATTGTACCAACATACTTTCGTGCAGAGGAAGATGTTACTTGAGAATCAACTGCGATCATACTAGGTGCAAAAGGGGGAGCAGATAGATCTCTTCCTCTGTCAATTGAAGGAGATCCAGGACCAACTAACTTCCATAGGGGCCACGTCGGATGAGGAGATGATGGTAAGGACCGCACTTAACGCAGTCTCCGAGGAGTGGGAGACATTTGTCCAGAGCATACTAGGCTGGGCAGATCTTCCAGATTGGAAAGAATTGAGGGTGGCTCTTTGTCAAGAGGAGATCAGGCGGTTGAACAAGGCGAGAAGCAGCAGCAAAGGAGTCTGGATCAAGAAGGAAGAGGAAGAGGATGCAGCTCTAGCATCTGTGGGAAAGCAGGAGAAGAGGAAGAAGAATGACCTCTCCAAGGTCAAGTGCTTCCACTATGGGGAACTAGGTCATTATGCGAACCAATGTCCAAGGAAGAAGAACAAGGGAGAGGCGTCTCACTCTAAGGCAGCGCCAGCGAAGGTGGAGAAAGAAGTCGAAGAGGATGACGACTGTGCCATGAATGCTCACGTACCTCTAGAGAACAGATGGGTAGACATCGAGCTATAGTCAAGAGGACTATAGACGATGAGGGGCAGGATCCTTGAGGTACCCAACCTCTTGGATTATACCTTACTACGAGAGCCCCAAAGAGAGAGTAGCAGGACTGGCAGATGTCGTTAGAGACGAATACGGATGAAGCGGTAGAGAGTGCTACAGTGCAGGAGTCCCCGAGCAGCGCAAGGCTAGCAGGCTGCAACAATGCGAGGGGCAAGAAAAATATTGCGCCAATGCAGAATGGCACAGAGAGGTGTGCAACGGTGCGAGATGCAGGGAATTGTTGCAGCAGCACAAAAGTCAGTAGAGGGAGCACTTGTTAGCAGCAGAGGGAGCTTGAGCATCGACAATGTTTCTAGCCTAACAGAGATGTCAGAAGTTGGGTGGATCAGTTACTTCTCAGTAACTGAGTTGCAGTGCAGTAGAAGTATGCAGTAGCACGATGCAGCATGATGAGAGGGGGATTCAGTGCAAAAGCAGTGTTGGGAGAAAGGACCAGCAGCAGCACGGATGCAAAGGGAGTTGCCGTACGAATGCAGTAGTGGCACTAGCAGGGCCATGGGCAACAATACAGGATGCAACAGTGCAGAGGATGTTGGGCGGGGAGGCCTAGCATCAGCACAGGTACCGGTGCCGTATAATCAAAGTGATGCTCAGTGAGGAGTATTACTAGAGCACAGTCCTTGCTAAGAGGGAGTGTTGATTTGGGGTAGCATCGGATGTGCTCTAACCATGAAAATCGGTGGAAAGGCTAAAGCGCATGAGATATCCAAGACCCAAAAATGGTTTGGACAGATTGTACCCGGTTTGGGAGATATTAAAATAATTAATATTTTTGATGGAGTTCCTAAGTCTAAACTTACGAAAAATAAAATATTAATGAGTATTAATATAAAACTGGGTTAGAAGGTTCCAAAAGTCATGGATCAAGCCAAATCCAATCTTAGTCGTTTATGTATGGCAGTGGTTCTTATGGTGTTTGGTGGTGAGTGATTCTTGTAATGTATGGCTAGGACGTATGGCAATGCTCTTGTGATAGTTATGAATGGCAATGATACTTGGTAGTGACCTAATGATACTATGAATAACAACAATGTTTAATAGTGACCTAATGATAGTGTGAATGACAACAATGCTTAACAGTGAGCTAATGACAGTATTGTATAATAGTGACCTAATGACAGTGTTGTATAACAGTGACCTAATGACAATGTTGTATAACAGTTATCTAATGACTGTGTGGTATATGACAGTGATTCTTGTTCAATAAAGTATGGCAATGGTCCTAGTTCAGTGATGTGTGACAATAATTCTTGTTAAGTGATGTATGACAGTGATATGTTCAATAACATTTGTGCCTATGATAGCAGTGAGTGATGGATGGCAGTGACCTTTTGTTATGATAGTGATTGATATGTCCAAGATACACAATAGTGACTTGTGCTATTATGGCGGCTATATGTATGCTATATAAGTTAGGGATATCTGCTACTTGTGACAAGTGATATGGAGTCAGTGTTATGGTTTCATTAGAGAGGTTTTGTGGAGGACCTATGAATATAATTGTTTGTTGCCATCTCAAGAGGATCTAGCATGATCCAAGGTTGGCCCTAGGAAGCCTAATGTGATTGTTATTGAAAGCTTTGTGTCTCATTGTACTATTGGATGGTCTCAATTGAACATTTGATGAATATTTAAGAAGAAGAAGAATTGATTTTTGGGTTTTCCACATTGTAGGGTTTTGTCCCGGACTCTGACCTAAATCAAGGTGTCTCTATTGTGTATGTTTTTCTTCTAGCGTTCCTTATTGTTCTGCTACATTGTTTATGTTAATATTCTCTCTATATAATTGCTTATGATGATATGGGGTGAATGGAATGTGAAAATATTTAAAAAAGTTTTAAAATGCAATTATCTACAACTGAGAACAATCTAGCCCTAAAATTAACAAAATTTGGGGCCATTGTTACTTCATTTTGTTGTTCTTCCAAGTTCATTGTTTTTGGTATCTATTGTTGATTTTCCATTAAGAATATCACACTCCAACACACTAGTTTTAACAACTCCAACTGGAAGGATGCTCCAACACCATACTAGCATCAATTTGTTGCCCTAGCACCACCTCGCCACCCTGAAGTGTTCTCAGGCTCCAACATGAAGGGGACTTCAATCTTCGCCTTGCACCACCCTGCCACCCTTAGGATAGAAGATAAAGAATAAGATAGATTATGTTGTTGTAGATCACATTGCCTTTTGCCACTGCACTTGATCATTGTTGTCATTGCATTGTCACTGCACTGTTACAAACATGAATGTGTTGTCCCATCAACAATAAACTCTAAGAAACTCTGGCCATACAAAATCCTAGCTCAATAATCATATGTGCACAATGGTAGCAATCAGATACTTATCCCACAACAGCACATCTCTAGGTTCTTCAACGCATCAATATCATTGTTGATCACATTCATTAATAGCTCATACCCTTTGGCCTCACCAAGATACACTCAAGCAGTAATATAAGCAAGCTCTCCTTGCTCTCCAAACAACACATTCACTTGTCAAACCCTAGCAACAGCATATATATCGCATTAATGTGGTCTCTGCAACATACCAACTCAAATAGGACTTAGCCATACAAACATACTAGGACAACCTAGCAGCAGCCTCTTTGTCATCAGAATACAACACACTATTAGTGAAAAAAAGATATCTTCACAACTTAAGCCCTAGTTAATCGCTTTAATAGTTCTCTCAACACATACTCACTATCAATCATTAGCAACATTCAACAACCGGCCTTGCTCACTCAACCATGTAGATATAAACCATGCAATACTCTATCTTGGCAAATATGCATATTACTAGTTAAACAACTCGTATACGATCAACACTCAGTAATATAACCATCTCACTAGGTCCAAAGCTTATTCATGCCAAAACATCAACTGATGTGCTCAGATTGGATAGGCATAACTTTGATCAGCCTACACGCTCATATTGGATAGGCATAATTCTGATCAACCTACACTTGAACTTTGACTACAAAAGATTGATTCTCCAGTTGATCACTCTCAGAAGTCTAATACAACCACACACCCATACATTAGCTCAATGCGACACAACAAATATCATATCACAGCATTAGAGCATACAGAAGGAAAGTGTTGTGCACTTGATCAAAGAAGGTGCCACCATGCGATCATTTATGTTGCCATTGCCTTGATCATGCCTTTACTCACGATTTGCCTTGATTGTTGAATTGCATCAGTACACAATCATATACCTGTGTTAGCACTCCGTAAATTTCCCTAGGCTGAGGAGAGAAATCTTAGAGGTAACCACAAACCTCTTTTAGGCTAGGATCCAATCCTACTAGCCTTGGAGAGGGCTCTCTCACTGTGTTTTCTTTCAGTGAATCTAGTGACTAAAACCTCTTGATATTAGGCTGGCTATAAGGATCAAAAAGGTGAATTTATGTTGTTGTTTGAAGGTAAGTGGAAGAAACTAGATCTACTTCATATCAGACCATTGTTCTTAGGTTCAAATGAATAAGGGATATGATGGGTTTTTTAGCAAAGGCAAGATAGGCAGGCCTATTGATATCTAACCAAATCTCATTGTAGTGAGTGGATGAGTGCAACATTAGAAAGGATGACAATTAGAGAATCAAAATACTGATAAATTCATATTGCCATAGAAGAAAAGAAAACACATCTAATCAGTTGATCTAAAACAGAGCACTAAGCGAATTCTGAGATATTCTTTTCAAGTTGAGCATGAAGAATGTTTACACCATGGAAATATATATTAGAAACAAAACATAAAGGAACGCATATAGCAATAAGCACTGACACGAGTATCTTTGTCAAAATTGCATTTGCCTTCTTCTATTCACTTGGAAGAATGACACAGAATTGCAAAAGATGTAGACTAGCTTCCTTCCACTTCAACCGAAACTATTTTCCGTGTCTTTACATCATTATATACAAATAGGAATTCGAATTACCACTCTAGGTGATCGAATTCACTTCATAAAAGTTGAACGATCTAGATGCAATGCATCTTTACTTGTTATACAGAAAAAATAGAAACTATTGTACGAACACTAATACACTTTACAATATCAAGGCTATTTATAATATAGATCACAAAAGTCTTAAGATCTAACACTTTAGAAACATCAACCAAGTTGGAACTTATCGACACTTGACTTTAAAACTTAAAACTACATGACTTTAAACTTATCTACACTTATCCAATAACAAAAATTACTTCCATAAGTTCCAACATTTAAAATTTTCCAAAATAAATTGACAAATATGTTTGTGCAGTAGTTGCACAGCAAAGGGGACTGATATGTTTGCGCAGTGGAGGGGACCAAATTTCTGGAAAAATAGGGTTCAAAGATGAACTCATATATCTTGAATCCTAACAAATGTTATAAAACCGAGGGAGGGTTTTGTAGATGAGAGTGTCCTTGAGAGAAACCTCTCTCAGTTTCCAAATATTCCTCTTCAACTCCTCACAATCTACACCCAAACATCATAACTAAAATAGGAAATGCCAAAACCTAAAAAATACACTGTAAAGATGCATTTGACTCTTCCAATATATGACACCTGTGCAGAAATTGAAGGAGGTTCTTGTCCTTTGGTCCGTGTTTGACAAAAACCTCTTTTGGTTTTCCAAAATTCAGCTTCATTTGGTTGGAAACAACTTTTTAAAATGATGACAAAAATAGTCAGTTTCGCAACAAATTCGTAGCAGAGTGTGATAGACCTCCATGGTTGATATGGTTGCAGAACTTTCGTGGCAAAACAAAGCAAATGGGCATGTTTGGAATGGCATTGTGATGGTGTGTAACCCCTGAAGGAGTTTTTTCAATGCTTGCAGACCTTCAAGATAGCTGACTCCAACTTGCGCGGTAGACTCTGAACTTAAGATTTGAAATTGATTTTTTTTGCTTCAAACTAATTGAGGAGCATACTTATCACCTACATACACCTTATAACACCTTGTCACACATAGTGATTCATAGGATAAAAGTTACAAACATACTCCCAAGATGAATAGTAAGAGGCAAACACACTTTGATTCCTATATTATAGGACCCTAACAAGCTGAACCAGATCTCACTAGATTGTATTGTATTTATCATAGCAGACACTATGCCATAACAAACCATAGCAAGCCAAAGGGATTTTATGCCAGAGTAGACCGGAAGAAATGTTCCCTTTGACTGAGGTCTGAAACAAACCTTACTTTGCTTATGAATGATGCTCAAAGTCACCTCAGGCTGTGGCTTAACAATGGCCTAAAATTACCCTTTATCTCCAATCAGAACAGACCTTAATCTCTCCTTAACTACGGCCTACAAACTCATACTGAGTATGCTACAGAACTGTGCCCCCTTCAGTAATCTTTAGTCAGCCCTAAACTTTGGCACTTAAACTCAATTTCAGCCAACACAACTCTGTCTTCACAGAATGCTTGGATTAAACCACAGAAGTCTTTGAAGAGTCAGACAAAACTCAATCTCCTTGTCCTCAAAAGAAACCTCAGACAAGGCCATATATCAGGCCAAAAATCAACTCATAATATAGCCTCAAATCACGCTGAGACTTGCTTCAAGAAGGTCGAAACAAATGCCTCAAGATGGGCCTAATTTGCCTCAAGAGATGGGCCTCAATGCCTTAGGATGTGCCTTGGGAGGGCCGAAATATACAACAAAAATTTGGTCTATCCTGCCTCAGAGATGGCCAAAATTGCGCCTCTAATCAGGCCTTAGGAGGGCTAAAAATAGGCCTCAAGAACTAGGTTTGTATTGCCTCAAAGATGGCCGAAATTGTGCTCAGAACATTCTGAAATCTTGCCACAGATATCACTAAATTTTGCCTCAGAAACTTTGATACAACCCAACGAGTAACCATAAGAAGGATAAATCATTAAATCCCAAAATCCCTTAGAAAACTTGGCATACTTCCTAAGATTTGTGTGACTACCCTGGCCTCTGAAATTTAAGAAAGAATAAACATAAATGATAAGCTTGGAATGATGCCATTTGAGGGGAATCGTGGCCCTTATTTATTCTAGAAGGAAGGGGGTCTAATTGTTGTTTTTCCACGACCTTAGCGTCTGGGATAGAATCTTAAATCACTAACGCTACCAAACCAAGAATCACAACGAAACTACTTTGCCCAACGGAATATGAACAACAATAAATCTATTAGTGCACAAAATATAAACAACTTGTTACAATTTTCAACCCAACTTTGTTATATTAATCAAACTGAATAATACAACAATCTAGGGCTCCCGTACTAGAGATAATGGCCCTCATACATCCACTAGTACAAGAATACAAAATTAGGGCTTGGTGTCAATCGATCGACAACTAATCTACTCTCAACAAGATACTTTGATCATCTAGCTGTAGCACTCTCTCAGCTCCTCTTGGTCGTACCCTGTACCTGCCCAATCCTTTGGCTCCCAATCTACAGTAATGCCTCTATCAACGATCCAAGTTTGTTGGCCACTGAACCTCAACTATCCAATATGCTCACTAGTTGTGCCTTAGTACATCAAGGGCACAACACATCAAGACTCCTGTCGAGTTGTTCACAACTCTTTTTGTGCACAACTCCCAATCTGCCCACTGTTGATCCCCAACTACTCAAAGACTTCAACCCATTATGGTCTTCCTATGCTGCTCCAATGAAGACTAACATAAGACACAGAGGGCTGCCACCTTATCACTGCAAGATTTCCATCTCCCATAATGAACATGGGTTAGGAGGACTGCCCATCATCTGCGGTAGAAGTCCTTCTCCACACACAAGTCTAGGGCTTCTCAACTTCTCCTCTGGAGCATCAACCCTTGAGCTCAACAACTGCCACTCTAGCAACCACCTAAGTCCATGAAGATGGTGCACACCGGGCTCCAACTTGGGCACTATCACGCTATCCTCCACCAAACTATAAATGCCTAATCCTTGTCCACACTTGGTCCACTCTCATGTTGCCCTCTAACAAACCACGAGTGACCAATCTTCATTGTAGCATCTGCTTCTAGTTAGGACATCCAACACCTATGGAGACACTTACACAGGGCTGTTGTTGACCACTATGTGTCAACGACCCATAGCAGTACACCCTCTTTTTTCGCAAAAGGGATAGCCTGATTGATGTGTCTGTGTCGTACAGCTATCATCATCATCCTGATTTCCAAGATGTTATAATGTAAAACCATTCTGCATGTATATGATGTAAAAAAATCAGCAAATCTATGTCATGTATGTAACAACCTAGGTAAACCTACTTTTCTAGTGGCGATCTACATTCTGAGAGATTTTCTATCTCACCGCTCCATTCTCGAATGGTTAGCAGAATTTTCCTTTAGTCTTACCCCAAAGCTGGAATGGATTTTGTCGTCAGGCTCTTAGGAAAGTCCTAGTGTTATAGATCAAGTTTATGTAAAAGTGATTTGGGAATAATCTTAATTATTTGGTTAAGGTTATTTTATTACAAATTGCTTGGTCTATTGGATTATACTTGTGTCACAGAAATGGGCAGTCTGTGAAGGTCTATTACAAATAAGTTTTCTCCTTATGATGTAAAAAATATGAAAATCATGATGTAAAGTGTCTTGAGGGTTGGAAAAATAATTTATCCCCTCATAAGTTAATTAATTAAATATTTTGGCCAAAAATTAATTAAAATCCTAAGCCAGAAATTTTGTTAATTCGAGGTCCTAGGTAAATTTTAATTCTCCAAAAGCAAAATTCATCAGTCCTTAAAAATTAAATTTTAAAAGGTCCCGGGACTAAGGTAAATTAATTATTTTGCTAAATTTTAAACCTTTGATCCCTGGGGGTTAAGTCAAAATCAAATTTTTGGGGAAATTAACTCAAAAAAATATATTTTTAAGTTAATTAAAATGCATTTAATTAAAATTTTCGATGGATGAGATTAAAGAAATTTAATCTTCATCAACAGTCGAGATTGATTTGACGAGGATCACTTGAACTAGCCGTTGGAAGATTTATCTTTAAAAAGGAAGCCATTTGTCAGTTGATCTATCCGATCTCTGAGTTGTGTGCTTAGCAAAAAGCTCTGATGTAATCTTTTTTCTAGATAATAAAAAAGACTGGTGTTAATTTCTATTGGTGTTACTCTTCATGGGAATATTGTAAGATGTTTTATTTTCATGCATAATTTTTTCGTTTTCATGCATAATTATTTCTAAAGCCATTGATGATAACTTTTGAAGAGTGATTTGAGTACAAGTATCTTGCTCAGTTGTTGGGGTTTAAATAATATTGAACGTAATAGCAGGTATCTTTATTTGTCTAAGTTTTATTATTATTTTCTCACTCTATTTTTAATGGCTGTATCGAATTTTGTAGGGAAATCTTAAGTGAAATCATCGGGTGTTAAGTGAAGTTTTCAATTGGACTAGCCAACTCCCAACCTATGTTTTTTGAAAAGCCCAGGTAAATTAGCTCTGGGCTTATCATAAAATTTTATTGTTAATATACAAAAGGTTTTGAGTTAAGCACCTCCTTTAAAATTTAAAAATTTAACTTCTTATGTGGAAAATTGATAAACCTCGTTATTGAGAGCCTTAGATTATCAAATATGGGAGCGGAGTTGGACTCATACTCCTCAAATCTGATAGATCTACAATTTTTGTGCATAGATCTGTAATTTTCTTGGTTTTCTGATTTGGGTTTTTGGGGTTTTATTTATTTTTGTATATCTAGGTTCTGGGCGTTTTATTTTTCGTTTTCGCAATTATAGGTTGCAAATCTGAAAGAGAAGTTTAATTTGAAGCCAGATCTAGACCCTGAAGGGTAAGATCTGACCTTAAGGCATTATTTTACAGTTCTAGGGCTTGAAATTTTTAAATCTGGACATTTTTACAAGGGTTTCAAGAAAATTTGAAGCAAAAGTATACTGGTTTAATTTCTGGAAATTTTTTAAAGGGTTTTTTGGCTACCATTTTTTGTCGAGTTTTTCTTCCTCTCTGGAAAAATTTGAAATTTTTTTAGAAACCCTATCCTCTTCCTGCCTGCATTTTTTTGCAACTCAGATATGTGTCCTTTCTTTGCTGCAAATTTCAAAATTTTTCTTGCTGCTTTCATCCCTCTATCCCAGCTTTCGATTTCTACAAACCCGATGCTCCATACGCTACTCTCTTTCTCACCCATCAAAACGCAGGCATCTCCTCCTTATCCCTACTCCGCAACCCCTCTCCTCCATCAAGCATTCTCGTCCCCTCAAGCTACTCCCTTCTCACTGCCAACACATGCTCTTTGTTGCGTCTGCCTCCCATCTCCCTCACAGCCATCTCTCTCAGCCTGTCTCCTCTCCTTCCCCGTGGATCCTCCCATCGTTGCCTTCAAACCTTGCAACCCTGTTGTGTTTCCCTGCATGTTCCTCCTTCCTTTGCCCACAGCACTCTCCCTCTTCCGTCGAAGCCTGCATCTCCATCTGCGTGCTGCCCAAGCTCTCCCTAACCTGCATTCCTCTCTTTGTCGTCGTCCTGCATAAACACAACAAAGCAAACACTTCGACTTTTTTCTTTTTATTATTTCACTTGAATTTTATGTATTCATTAGGTTAGGTTTAGGTTTCACTTTTTTTTTTATTGCTAGGTTAGTTTAGTTAGTTTTCTTTTGTTTTGATTTTTTTTACCTTTTGTTAATTTCCGAATTCATTTTTTATTTTAACTTTGATTTTTTGTTTTGGTGGTTCTCCTTTTCCTTTTATTTGTTTTTATGACTTTGGTTTTTATGTTTTGATTTTTTCTATTTTTCATTATTTTGATTTTGTTTTAAACCAATAAATTAATTAATTTAATTAAATAAATAAATAAATAAAACAAACCAAAAAAAAAAAAAAAATCTAAAATTTAAAAAGCATTAAAAAATCTAAAAAATTTAAAATTTGTTTGGTGACTTTAGAATGGCTAAGGAATTAAATCAAAGAGGGATTTGAGCTTTTACATTTAATTAAATTTTATTTTTATGTGGCCTGTGATCCATAAAAATTTGAATTTGACTAAGGTCTTTTGATTTGATTTTTAGTCATTTGATTTCTTCATTTACCACATTAAATTAATTATCTAAAAAATAATTAAATTGTTAATCTAAAGTTCCTTGGTGTCCTTTCATGGTATTGATTTCTCTATTGGCAAGTGTGATTAATGTTTTAAAAATTAAATTGCCTATTGGAGAATGATAAATCATTCTAGATCTTGGTTATTAATGAAAATCATTTTAAATCTGAAATCATTGCGTAGCATTTAAATTTCATAATTCTTCACAAGATTTAATTGCTAGAATGTATTGCATGATAAAGTTTTGAGCGTTGACATTTAATTATTCGGGATAGTCACTTTGTCACATTTCTAAATTACTCTGGATAACTTGCTTTTTTAGACTATGGTTAATTCAATATGAAGACACTGGTCTATAATCATTTCTATCTTGTGGTTGTGTCTTATTTTAATCTATCCATCTCAACTGACCAAGACTTGTTCTAAATTCATAAAGTTTTTTCATCCTTAAATCTCCTAGAGCTTGTGTTCCACAAACTATCTTCATCCATTCACCTTAGGAACTACCCCACTTGACTTGTCTAGGAGAGAGTCTAAACAGAGTGAGGATAAGAGTGATAGCACTTACTCTGAGCATTGTCGCGGTGCCTAGAGACTTTGTGCAACAACAGTGGTTAACAGACTCCTCAAATTTGTCCTCTTCTAGGACACCATCCACCTAGCATCCAAACCAAGAGACCATCTACAACTCCCTGTTGTTGCTCTCTTGCCTAGGGTTTTGTGCATCTACCAGTGTAGTTAGTGCACAGCAACAATGCTATATCAATGCCCTAATATTCTCCAAACGGGTCGCTTACTTCAGCTAAAGGTTCCTAGGTATCCAAGGTGACATTGTAGGACTTGGGCACTTCCACAAATCTCCCTACAACAATCAACTCAGACCTGAAGCAATCTGTCCACTCCAGTAATGTAAACAAGCCCAACATCCAAGGAGAATACCCTTGTTTTGCCTCACTACCCTTAGAGATGACTACGGCCTGGTTAGAAGGGCCTTTCTAGGCCTCTCAGCCCTCTAAACTTCACCTCCCAACTATTGCTATAGCAGTCCCCCATTGTGGCCCTGTAAATAGGGATATACACCCCCAAATCATGCACAAAACAGTCACCAAACTCACCTATAGTTTGTTGCCTGATCTGCAAGTTAAGACTGCTCCAACGTGGTCATAAAATTGCCCTCAAGCCATCCTTCTTGCCTCATGCAATGTGGCTAAGAGTTGTGGCTCTTCTCTAAAATCTACACCCAAAAACAGTGAGAATATCTCCACAAACTTGGCAACTTGCCTCAGCCTCCCTTGCTACAGAATCACACTATGTTTCGAAGCTCCTTGTGATGATTGATGCACCTTAGGATGTCACGATGAGGTCTCACAAAGTCTCCATTCATATGTTTCATGTGGGGATCGAACAACCCTCCAAAGGGCACCTCTAACACAAGGCCAACTTGCCTTTATGTCCCTCCTTTCCCACCATAACACATAAAAATTAATATCTTCACTTGTAGACCTCGAAATTCGATGATGTTCATTGTGTTGAATTCTTCTCAACGTCCTCTTCCATCCATCACATGCCAAAATCTTGTCACGATTTTGGCCCAAAAATCAATGGGTGCAAAACAAGGCTACTTGTGGGGCTCCTTCCTCCAAACCCTCAATCCTCAAGGCTTGGAGTACCTCCCAAGCTACAAAAATCAACACTCCCTCTTAGCAAAGAAGGTACTTCCAAGGCTAGGAAGTAACCATCATTATCGAAGACACTAGCCCATCTGGCGTCCATCACTGCAACATACCCTGTTGAATGAACCCAACAATCTCGGTATTGCCTCTTCCTCATCACATCTGAACCTGAAGATCCCAAACCTCCATAGGGTTGCTCCCTCCCTCTAAGGCTAGACTCCTTTGGGCCTACACGATCTCCATTGGTTCAGTCCTACAAGCACTCATCCTCTTGGATCAAATACAACTCATGAAAATCCCTCCAATCTCAAATATGCAACATCACGATGTGATGAAAACTCTAACCTGCCAACCTGTAGTCCATCACATGAAGCAATCTCAATCATCCTGATCTCATCCATGCCAAGCAATCCTCGAGTTGTCCCAACAATCCATGGAAAACCAACGAAAGTCCATGATCTACAATCTTCCCTACAACAAACAGTTGTTCACCAAGCTCTCCACCAATCCACTAGAACTCCCATCCAATCTTGTTGCCAAGCCAGTCAAGACCACATCTCCATGTCTTCAACTAAATCCTCTGCTCCATGCTCTAAATTCACAACTCCCTCTGAGTTGCTTTGCTGTGCACACTCTGATTCACTGTCCCTCAAAGTAGCTCAAACACGCTCTGATACCATGTTGTTTTTCCACGACCTTGGTGTCTAGGATAGAATTTTAAATCACTGACGCTACAAAACCAGGAATCACAACAAAACTACTTTGCACTGCAAAATGTAAACATCAATAAATCTACTAGTGCACAAAATATAGACAACTTTTTACAATTTTCATCTCAACTTTGTTATATTAATCAAACTGAATAATACAACAGTCTAAGGCTCTCATGATAGGGATAATGGCCCACATACATCCACTAGAACAAGAATACAAAATTGGGGCTTGGTGTCAATCCATCGACAAGGAATCTACCCTCAACAAGATACTCTGACCATCTGGCTGTTGCGCTCTCTCTCAGCTGTACCTACTCAGTCCTTCGACTCCTGATCTGCAGCACTACCTCTATCAACAATCCGAGTCCATCTAGCCACTAAACCTCAGCTATCCAATCTTCTCACTAGTTGTGCCTTAGTCCATCATGGGCACAACACATCAAGACTCTTGTCAAGTTGTTAACAACTCCGTTTGTGTACAACTCTCAATCTGCCCACTGTTGCTCCTCAATTACTCAGGGACTTCAGCCCACTATGGTCTTCTTGTGCTGCTCCAATGAATACTAACATAAGGCATGGCGGGTTGCCACCTATCACCACAAGACGTCCATCTCCCACAATGAACATAGACTAGGAGGATTGCCATCATCTGTTGTAGAAGTCCTTCTCCACACACAAGTCTAGGGCTACTCAACTGCTCCTCTTGCTCATCAACCCTTGAGATCAACAACTACGACTCTAGCAACCACCTAAGTCCATGAAGATGATGCACACCAGACTCCAACTTGGGCACTATCACGCTATCCTCCACCAAACCATAAATGCCCAATCCTTGTCCACACTTGGTCAACTCTCACGCTACCCTCCAATAAACCACGAGTGACCAATCCTCATTGTAGTATCTACTCCTAGTTAGGGCATCCAACACCTATAGAGACCCTTCCACATGGCTGCTAACAGACTCAAATTTGTCCTCTTCTAGGACACCATCCACCTAGCATCCAATCATCACCAAGAGACCATCTGCAACTCCCTATTGTTGCTCTCTTGCCTAGGGTTTTGTGCATCTACCAGTTTGATTAGAGCACACCAACAGGCCTACACCAACACCAGTGTCCTAATCTTCTCCAAACAGGCCGCTTACTTCAACTGAAGGTTCCTAGGTATCCGAGATGATGTTTTAGGACTTGGGCACTTCCACAAAGCTCCCTACAACAATCAACTCAAAAATAAACAAGCCCAACATACAAGGAGAATACCCATGTTTTGCCTCGCTTCCCTTAGAGATTGAGGCCTGGTTAGGAGGGCCTTTCTAGGCCTCTCATCCCCTAAACTTCACCACCCAACTGTTGTTGTACCAATCCCTCACTATGGCCCTATAAACAGAGATATACACCCCAAAATCATGCACAAAACAGTGATCAAAGTCACCTATAGTCCGTGCCCTGATCTGCAAGGTAAGACTGCTCCAACGTGGTCATAAAATTGGCCTCGAGCCATCCTTCTTGCCTCCTGCAATGTGGCTAAGAGTTGCAGCCCTTCTTCTCTGAAATCTGCACCCGAAAACATAGAGAATATCTCTGCAAACTCGGCTACCTGCCTCAACGTCCCTTGCTATAGACTCGCACTATATTTCAGAGCTCCTTGTGATGATTGATGCACCTTAGGATGTCACAATGAGGTCTCACAATGTCTCTATTTATATGTTTCATGTGGGGATTAAACAACCCTCCAAAGGGCACCTCTAACACAAGGTCAACTTGCCTTTATGTCCCTCCTTGTCCACCATAACACATAAAAATTAATATCTTCACTTGTAGACCTCGGAATTCGATTATTTTCATTTCGTTGGATTCTTCTCAATGTCCTTTATCATCTCCATCCATCACATGCCAAAATCTTGTCACGGTTTTGGCCCAAACATCAATGGGTGCAAAACCCCAAGCTTGGGTTTCAAAACCACAAGGCTACTTGTGGAGCTCCTTCCTCTAAACCCTTGATCCTCAAGGCTTGGAGTACCTTCCAAGCTACAAAAATCAACACTAGAGAGGGGCCAACTTGCCCTTAAAAACAACTTAATAATGGAGCCAACTTGACCGTAATAGCCATGGTGAAAATTCCATGTAATAAAAGTTAATAAAGGCAAAATAATAACCACAGTTGATGGGACACTTATTCCAAGTTGAATTTTGGGCAAAAGCATGGTGATGGGGATCACTTGTGATTGATTAATGGCTAGAGAAATTAGCAAAGGCAATGGCAAAGGCTTTGGAAAGGCAAAATGGCATTTTGGCACATTCATTTATGAAAATAATGCAAAATTAGGAGAAAAGGGAGGTGAAAGGTCACAATGGCATTTTGGCACATTTATTTATGAAAATAATGGAAATTAGGACAGAAGGGAGGTGAAAGGTCATAGGTTGCATGTAAGGAGGAAAATGAAGGAAAATTATGGAAAATGAAGAAAACAGAGGCCTCATTAATAAAAAGGCTTATGAGGATCAATTCATGGCTTTTGTCAGTTCAAAATTTTGTCAGTTCAGTTTTGGAGCTCTCTCTTTATTCTCTCTCTCATACTCTTGGACACTTAGAGTTTTCTTGGAGCATTCTTGGAGGATGTGGCATACTTGAAGTTTTGGAGCAAGAAGGCAAAGGAAGAGTAGCAAAGCGCAAGAGGACATCGGGATCAATAGCTACAATGGGTTTTACTTGCAGGTACGGAGTTGCATGTATGTTTTTCTCACTAATTTTGGCATGGAAGCATATGCATGTGGTTTATTGGTCATGATATGTCACAGGCATGGAGGATTGCCTAGATTGACAATGGATTTGCCAAGCCTTGCAATTTCCTGGATAGCCATGGTGTTGTGGGTTCATTTCTTTGTTTTTCTGGTTGGTTCTTGTGTTTCCTTTAGCTTGGGTTGAGTTACTAGTTCCTGGAAGCCTTGGTTGGACAAACATCTGAAAGCCCTGTAACAGTGTGGATTGAGTTACTAGCACTGGAAGCCTTGGTTGGACAAACGCTCTGGAAGCCTTTGGTGGGTTGAGTTACTAGTCCTGGAAGCCCTAGTTGGACAAATGCTCTGAAAGCCCGAAATAAGCTGTGGGTTAAGTTACTAGTCCTGGAAGCTTTGGTTGGAACAAACGCTCTGAAGCCCTGGAATGCTTGGGTAGGGACCAATCTGATGATGATTTTGTGATGTCCGATAGTGAGGTGGAATCACTGTTTGATGGGTTGAGGTGTTTGGCCTCTGGAAGAGCTGGATGGTTTTGTATTCATGTGTTTTATAAAATCCTGCATTCATGCTCGGAATATGGCACAAGGGTGACTCGCTAAAGAGAGTTTTGGCTTAGCCATGCCTACAGTCGGTTGGTTCGTGGAAGTCCCACAATTGGTTGGCCTTTGCATCATTAATATGAGGTTATTTCTCCTTGTTATTTCATGAGTAATATATTGGTTTATATGTGGATTATATGGTTGTTGCTTCCTTGGTATTTCTATGGCTATTATGCTAGTTATGAACATGTATTATGACAGTGGCTATGTATGGCTCTCATCATGTTTTCACTTGTAAATGAATAAACAAAGTATCTATGGCCTAATGGATGAAACTGCAACTAATGTGTTGAGGCATCAATGCTTCTTAGCGATTCTCAGATGAGTACGAGACCCCTATGCTTAGATTTGTTGTTTATACCTGTAGATTACATATTTGTGATATGTTTGACAAAATGCCTGTCATGGCTAATAGGGGACCAATCAAGGGCTTGTTCACGTAATTGCATTTGTATCATCATTCCCTTGTTATCTTTCTATTCTAAAAGTATCATTGAATTCGGGGCCATGACCTGGGCTCTGGGCCTGAAAAAGTGGCTCAAATCCCGAGGACGTTGTTATAGCACTGAGCAAAATAGTCCCTGGACGCTGGCACAACACTGAGCAGAATAGTCCCTGGATGCTAGCATACCATGCTATGGGAGCGTCCAAAGCCTTTTGGACACATGCATTCCCATATCATGGGAGTGTCCAGGGGTTAATTGGTCTAAAAACTCAATGGCACTGAGGCGCTGGTTACCTGAGAGGTTGGGATGGTTCTTGGGAGTCCTGTTACTGATGTGGAAGGTTTGTATGGTGTGTTTCCGTCGGTTTCACTTCCTTAATGTGACTTAAGAGGTCGAATCATATCATAGTAACTTCTCGTCACATGTTTACCCCGGTTGGCCGGTTACTTGGGTAGATGTGGGAGGAGGGTGTTGCATTGACCTATAAAAATAAATAATTCAATTTTTTTAGGCCGACCTAAAGCCTCCTTTTGAAGTTGATTTCACAATGAGTATATTTTCTCTTTTTGAGGCCTATTTGGTCAACTAAAGTCCCACATAATTTATTCAAGATTTTCTTAAATATTAATGCCAAATTTTGACCAATCGTAAAGTTTCCTTTTATCATTCATTTTGGGCACCATCACTACACTTTCGGGACTACATATTTGAGAAGGCATATTTCCTCAACCGTGAGGAGTTACATGGTGTGCCACCTACCATTAGAAACGCCATGACGAGTACAATCAACCTATGATGGTCTTGCATGCAAATTCGTTGACATTTACATTCATTTTCCTCAACAAGGGCAGGGCATTGTTGGGCAATGGATAAACCAATGCTCCCCTTGTGTTTCGTGCTATGTTGCAGGAAACGCTGGAGGGGGGCCCGTTTCCGGCCGGAAACGGAAACGAAACGTGTTTCCGCGTTTGGTACGGCCGTGAAACGCGTTTCCGGCCGTACCACCTCGTTTCCCGAAACGGAAACGTGGGTGGTACGGCCGGAAACGCGTTTCAGGGCCGTACAACCCACGTTTCCTCATTAACTTGTGTTTTATTTTTTATTTTTTTTATTTTAATTTGTTTTTTAATTTACTGTTAGGGTATGTTAGTGACTTCTTGTTGCTTCTAGATGCGTGTCTAAAGTTATAAAAGTGAATTTTTGCCCTAGTGTTGATATGCAGTTCATGTAATGTTAAATTCTTAAAGTAAAAGTGATATTCTCCTTTATTTTTCATTTTCATCCTTTTACTTAAATTTTTAACATTACCATGAAATGACTCAGGATGTTTGAGAGTGGTTTCGCCCTCATTGGATTTCATATGGAGAAAGTAGAATTTTAGATCTCACTCAAAATCCAGCAGACTTATTTGTTTTTCAGGATTTCAGGATTGGAGGGATTGCAATGTTTCCATTGGATTTTATCATGTACTAGGGTATGGAACTTGTATTTAATCAAGAGAACCAAGCCCTCTATGCAGGGGAAACTCCCAATAATCAAGATCATGTAGGGTACTAGGGTATGAAACGTGTATTTAATCAAGAGCACTAAGGCTTGGATATATAATAAACTTTAATGGTTGCTTTTGTATTTTCCTATATTTTTATTTTCATTATGTGATCATTCATGACTCATGATTAAATGTGATATAAATTTAATCTTAATGTTTAAATGTAATAAATTATAATGTATCATTAATGCTTTATGATTGCACATATATATAATAATTTCTTAAATATTTAATATATATATATATATATATTATATATAATATATATATATGATATAATATATATTCGTGTTTCCCCGTTTCGTGCAACTTAGAATCAGACTATATCACATATTCATCATGGTTATATCATGTTATCATCAACTACATCATGACATCAATTTGTCATCAAGGATTAGTGTCAAATAGCTAATAGAAGTATACTTCAAGAGTCATGATCACAACATTACTTCTTTGTCACATAACTCAATCCATCAAGTCAGGGCATTCAATTTTACCATATGCCATAATTACTAAACACATCAAAACATAACCATGGTCAACAAAAGATCATGAATATCAATCTCATTGTTATACTTTTATCATCATGGCTACCATGTTTTTTTTTAACAAAAATTATCAATAGTATCAAGTTACCATCTATTAGAATCAAGGTGCTAGCCTTCTTCATGGGATCAAGATATCCAAAATGATAGATGTTAGCCAAACATAAAGTATAGTAATATATCAAAGATCAATATTAAGTAGCTTCATAGAATCAAGAAGTTCATCATGTCTAAAGGATAAAATACTTGCTTACTTCTAGGTGCATCATTTCATCATAGGAACCATGAATCCAAATCACTTTCATATGCATGCATGAGCCATTTGAGAAGGAGACATTCTCATCATACCTTAGGACTTACCTTGCTATCAATATTGCAGCTGAAACATAATTTTGAAACAATATACCATGCATACCTTGCAGTATTCAAATACCTGTGCACCTTCTTAGCTAGTAGCACTTTGTCACCTTTTCATTAAGTGCCTCTTTACTTTTTCCAACGCTAGTTCTTCTTCTTGCACTAGTTGTGATCCCCAAGAGTGATCCATTTATCACAACTCGTCAGGAGGTTAGAAGCATCCAAATACCCAAATATACATGCAAGAAGCATAAGTAATAATCAAAAGAATAATTAGATCCATAAGTCAAAAGTAAAGATATAAAGGAGCATCATAAGTCAAAAAGTACTTATCTTCAATGAGAGGTGATCATCTCCCTTTTGAACCAGCCTTCAAGAGCCATCATTGTCCATTGTCCATATGACAATGTTTCCTTCACTATTTCAACCAACTTTATCAACAACTAGGCCTACTAGAGACTATCCCATCTAGGGCTTCATCAAATTTGACACAAGTGCTTGACCATCTTCACTTTGACCATGCTAGGGTTTCTAGATTGCATATATCAAATATTTGCCATAAACCAGGGTTTCTCTCAAAACCTAACCTCATAATATCCATCAAACCCTAATAACCAAATTGCCTAAGGTTTCCTTCAAACCCTAGAATTCTTTTAGGTCTCCTCCATCCTTTCTTGTATCCTTCAATGGTGTCATTCAAGGGGTGATCTCCATGACTTTTCTTCAACCCAGCGCTAATACTATGTTAATTTTTCTTAGGGATATATTGTTCTTTGCTTTGATAATTGCATTTCTTCATTAACACATTAAGTTCATCCCATAACATTATTCATTTTTACATCATTATTCAGCAACATATGCAACTATATAGAAAGAACAATATCATCATCATCAAAGCAACAGAACATAAAGGAACAATAAAAGAAAAGCATTCACACATAGAGACACCAGGATTGGTCGGAGACTAGGGAAAAACCCACAATGGGGAAACCCTTTCAAATTCTTCTTCTTATTAGATTGTCATCAAATGATTAGGCAGAAGAGAGTACTATGATCCATATCTTCATTCATACAACTATTCATCAAAAGCAACTACAACATCCTTGAAATGAACCCAACAATGCTTATCCTCAAAATCCTAATTCTGAAGCCTATATTAAATTGTCACTGTGTACAATCAACTGCCGAACACTGCAGACACTGAGCGAAATCTTCAAACAAATGAAATTCCATAATTTAGGTCCTGGTTGCATGAAAGAGGAGTCATGCGCGCGACTGGGAAGCTTCCAGTCGCTCTTTGGAGCCTACAAGCGAGCAACTGCAGTCTGCAACTAAGATTATGAAACCCTAGATGCCGGTCACACAGAGGATGAGTTGTGCGTGCGACTGGGATGTTTTGGTTGTATGGATGAGCCTGGTAGCGAGTGACTGTAGTCAAGATCTCTCTATCATGTGCCTGCCACTGAGGCCCAAAACCCTAAAACAAAAATGCGAGCTTTGGACCCTGTAATTTCATCTTCGAGTGAACCTGTTCCACCGTGGACAAGCCTCATACTTGTGTGAGCCAAAAACCAAGATAAAAGAGTATCTCATGATGATGTACAAATGAGGTAGAGGTCATTTGTATTTATAGCCTCCCAAGGGTGTCCACTTTGCTTTAAGGCTGACCTTATCAAATATGCACATGTGGGCTTTGCTTCATAAGTACGTTTTCCTTTATCCATTTTGGATGATATTTAGGTTGATTTTGGTCCTCTTGAAAAGAGGAATTCAATGCAATTATCATCTCCATCAAATGAGTTGTACAAAGTGGAATTTGACTGCAATTTCATATTTTAACACTCAGGTGACGAAGAATGGTGGCACATCGAACTATCAAGTGGTTGCAAGGGGTTGTTGGCTGCCGACTAAAGACAAATCTAGGATAAAATTTACTTTATAGAGGTCACCCACAGGTGGTGGGTAACAAGAACCCTAGGTGCTATTTTTCAACTTGGGGATTCTTTGAAGGCTTGAGCTTTAGTACTTATTGAAGTATATCAATTATAGCCTTTTCTCTTGTCTACCTTGACCTGGATGAACTTTTATCTCATCAAATGTCTCAACCCTAGGTCTCGGGTAGTCTTCCCGAGGGGTTTTTCTTGGAAAGTCCTCCTAGCTTCTCCCAAAGCTTGTACTTTTATTGAACCTTTCCATTGAATGAGCCACCTTGCCTCACTTAAAACCTATCCTAGGAACATCTATCACAAGTGAGGGATATTGGGACTCCCCCCGTTGGTGAAAATCTGAGAAGAGAAGGTGACATACGCCATGGTGACAGTGGTCCTTTGTCCTAGGGTGTTGTGCCCCCTAGCTCTTGCCTATTCACTACGCATGCTAGTTTTTGTAGTCACAAGCCACACCAAGTGGAGTCAAATATTTTTTCCATGTTAATCCCAGGTGTGGATTAAAGCGGCAACAGGAGATCAATTCATAACTATCAGAGCTGCTAACCACAAACTGGGTCATACATGCCTAAACACATAAACATACACTACACAAATAATTATGTTTGCCTTCATATATATTGATGTGTGCCTACATGTGTGCATATATGTATTTGTATAAACACACACACACACACACACTCAAGGTTGTTCACATAAATTGGGAATTTTAGACTGTATAGTGTTGAAGAGCTTACCCTAATACTTACTGTAGTTACTTGCCAAACCCACCAACTGTGCAAGCCAAATCAACAAGCTAGTTGAGGTATAAATTTATGGATTATTCCATCACTTTACAACTAGCAAGCTAATTATATGATCTTGCAAAGGTTTGCTTGATAAACTATGGAGGACTGTATCAACAGGGCCAAGAAAATTCATAATAGGTTAATGAAAAGAAAAAGGTGATATGAACTTTGGATATCTTTCCTTAAGGAGTTTGGGGGAAGATCTCCATGTTGACATGCCTAGATACAGACTGAAGAAACAAAGGATTTTATAAGGGTCAAAATCACAAACAAAAGTTATTTGCAAGCATTGAGCTAATGTATCAGAGGCATGTTCCCTACTTGTGTTGGAAAAAATACAATATACATGCCCAATTAAGGATATGTGTACTTAATGTTTTCATAAGATAGCAGTTTCCTTTAGCTGGCCCATTCGTTCCCTTGATTATATGATATACTGCCAATTTCAATAATAAAGTAATGTGGATTGATGAGACACCAAGATCCCTGAAAATTAGGGATTATGAGAAAAATGAATAATTATGCTGATATTCATAGCAGGTCAGTATCACATCATTGCAGATTAAATTGTTGGGAATTAGTTTTTACAAAATTTTGCGTGGTCATATAATGCATTTTGAGAATGTGTGGAATCAATGAATAATCCAGTTTGCATTATCCAAGAAAATTGATTAAATCAAACTATCGTCCTTACAGGTTTGGAATAGGAGGGTGGAGAAGAGATATTTGGAGGGAATCCCCTGTATTCATATTGGTTGATGTTAAAGATTGTGCATTACTTTTCTACTTTCCCTTTTGTAGCACATCAAGTTCTCAATGCGTAGTAATTTCACTGCTTTATTTTGAATCAGAAATATCAATTTTACATATGTAACTGTAGTCTGAATTTGTGGAATTGCAAAGGGAATACTCAGTCCTTCATTAACATAGATCTTGTTATGTTCTTGCCAGTCTTCATGTCAGTATCTAATGCCTCTTGACAGTAAATTTTCAAAACCCATGTTGAAACCAGTAAGTTTAAGTGTTGAATACTCCATCCTTACTTTTATAGAAAGAACTGATCCAGAAGATTTAACCTTGGTTAATGATTCTGGTTTCTCACTGCACTAGAAACTCTGAATGGGGTGGAGTTGTGGGTTGTGGAGTATAGAATTATTTTTTTCCTTTCTAAAATCAAATATAGATCAGTGGATACATTTCATTTTCTATGTGATCTTTATTGGACTTGTTGACCACCGAAGTGCACCTAAATTTTTTTGAAGACTCCATGCCCAAGGATATGTTAGAGGCTTCATGTACCATCAGAGTTCATCTATCGTCAGAGTTTTTTAACTCTAGTTTCTTCTTTTCATCTTCATCTCATGTTGTACTCAGATTCCACAAGCCTTGCAGGGATAATGTAAAGTGATGTCAGTTTGATGAATTGAGTCATGTAACAGGCCTAAGTAATTTGGGACATTTTTATCAAGTGAGTTTGCTTTGGGATTATTAAGTACTTTCGAGGATATAATAATTAATTGAATTTTTTCCTCCAAGCATAACCCCAAAGCCGGAGTGTGACTTGATGATGAGGCTTTGGGTGAGTCCTAGTGTCTAGAGCATTGTATATTCCCATACTAGATCACTGGTAAAATTGCGTGGAGTTTGATTAGATCTAGGGGTCAATTTTTTAATTTTTTTATTTCTCGCAGGGGGGAAATTTGAATAAATTATGAATGTAAAATGTAATAAGTGATGTCTAGAGAAGTTGTATGTGGTACGTATACTCAAAATTACATCTCTCACCCTCAACTTTCTACTATGACACTTGTAGGAGTAAAAAATAAGTTCTAGACCCTCAAAACCCACTTTTCCTAAGTTTATTGGAAAATGTAACAATAAATTAGCCCAGAAATAAATAACTCCATGTGACAAAATGACATGGAAATGACTTGAAAATTATCTCAAGTGAAGAGTAAGTCAAAGGACAAGTGAAAGATGATTTGGCACATGACGACATAAAGATAATGAGTACATGGGGAAATCGAATTCCCAACTACAATTGAGGAAATCAATTTGTTGACTTGTAAAATCGAATTTCTTGGGATTAAATGCATGTGGGGGGATATTTGATTGAGATTTTGTTGGAGGTTTGTCTCCACTTTAACTCCATTAGCTCCTACACTTGACATCTTCATTTGGCACAATGAACTACGAATTCCCCAAGGATACCCACGCATTTCCTCAAATAGGCTCAACGCATGGCATAGAGGAGATGTGTCACTTCATGAGTTGATGGTTGAGATTGGATGAGATTTAACTCTCTCTTGCTTAACACTTGGCATTTCTTGGTTGCACGCATGGAGAATTCGAGTTGTTTGATGAAGAATTCGATGACCACCTCAAGGAGTTCGATTTGGTTGGAGGTTCACATGTGTCATGGCTTCTCTCCACTTGGATTTGACCTCTTTTCTTAGGATCTTCTTCAAAACCACTTGTCACTTGGTTCTCTCATTGGGATTTTCTCTCAAATTTCTACTTAAGTGTGCATTGAGCTCTTACTATGTATTCATGTTATAAGCTATTGGGCTTGATGAAACTCTGCCAATTTGTACACTTGATTTTGCTGATAAAACAAAGTCTTTGGGGTTGTTACCACTCAAACAAGTAGGGGACCTAAAGGGGGTTCCTAAGAGAGCAACTGCTAGGTCAAGGGCAACGATGGAGGCTTAGCCCACTGTTACCACAGCTAAGTCTCCATGCTCTTTACAGACTTCCACTGATGGAAGGAGTTCCGGTAGTGTAGGGATCACTTTGTAAAGTAGATGTCAATGGATAAGTGAGAAGTGACCCTGAAAACCCTTTCCCAAGGATGGAATGAATAATGGAACTTGCTTGCTCTTTAAGCAAGGGACTTGGTCCACTGGGGTTAAGGGGTGAAGATTGGAGGGTTGAGGGAGAGAGAATAGGCTTATAGAGGAGTTTCTCGATCCCTATAATCCTTGGAAACTTGGACTCCCAAATGGTATTTGACAAATAATCTTTATTGAGAAGTGGGACCACACGAGGCCAAGTGGACCAAGCCCAGGTTTGAGGATGGAATATAGCAACCAATGATGTTCCTATCCTGGACAAGGTGAGGGGAAAGGACCAAACAAGAATATTCACTTCGAAAAGTTGAATTGATCCTACTAAGGTCTAACCTTGGGGATACCTAGGTAAAATTCTGTCCTAGAGCTAAGGCTTGGGATTCCCGGAGATTCCACCATCAGAATGGCCTCAAATTTGGAGAAGAGGGAGGGAACCCACCAATGCAGTAGTCTAGAGGAGATCAAAAATTTTCCTTGGCCTAATTGCCGGGAAATTGATGCCCTACATGACCTAATGGGGTTAGACTTGGGAAAAACAAGAAAAATGGTAAAATCAAGGTTGATATGATCACCCTTTTATGGAACCAGTGCCTAATTCACTAGGGGATATGGAGTCAAGGATGGTAATGAGTAAGAACTTGGATTCTTGATCAATGAGGCTCAGAAAGTCAACTTCATCCAATGTAGATAGTAAGAAAAGAAAAGCGATTTTCAAGAATATATATTTTAAAGCAAATGATGCAAGATTTTTGAGATAAATAATCTCTAGGACATTTCATTCATATAACATTGGCCCATACATTTAATAACTAAAACATAGCTCAATTCCACGTTACAATAATGCAACAACTAGTCCTAATTTTAGCAGTATGCAGCAACAAGAATAACAACGATAAAAATCACTTACAACGTTATAGAGTATATCCAACCAGAAATTCGTTTGCATAACAAAGCTCCAAGATAAGAGAAATAGCCCAAATCCATACATCAAAATTCATCCATCTCTAGCAAATATCCTCCAAGGAAAAAGTGCGAAAATTCTCTAAGACTAGAGAGATTCCAAGTCAAGTGATGATCCAAATGAATGTATCTAACATCAATATATTGCCTCATAAGGAGTTCAAATTAGCCTATGGGCCCCTAAAAATAAAATAACGTGCAAATAATAACTCCTGATGGTGACAAGCCCACCATACTAGCTCATAATGTAAAAAAAAGCCTCACAAGGGGCCGAATAATGATGTATGCATGTCATAGGGCCCTCAAAGACTCAATAATGTTTCAAAGTGCCATATTGAGGAATAAATCCCTCGAAATATGATGGACAAGGGGGTGGACCCTTGTTCTCCAAGTAGTAGACCTGTTGTGCTCTCAATGAGTCTGAGGGCACTTCAATGACCCCATGGGTCTCCATATGAATCGGAGATGTTTGTAGATCCTCTACAATGGTCCAAGTGGTGGAATGAACGTTGCCATGACATCATACAAGTGTTGGGACACCTGCCAAGAGTGTGGGTCTCCTATGGGGGCCTGCTGGGCATAGTGTATCAATCATGTCACCATCATCCCAAAAGTGGGTTGCTAGTAGTCTCTGAACATCCATGAAGATCTGTGGAGTGTTGTCTGTTGCTGGGGAGGCCCATGGCTCTCTATGCACACTCTACATGTGCGAATGTGGACCTTTGGGGGTTAGGATCCAATATAGTGAAGCCAAACCCGAATGGAAATCACCTGCAATCCTGCATAAGATCCAATGCGTCCCCTAGGCTTCCAGTACAATTAGTCATTAGAATAACCGGGTAAAGGAGCTTACAAACCATGGATAACAATGTGGGTACTTCATAATGGTATGCCCTTCTGTAGTGGGCTTTGGCATATGCTAGTGTCTCCAAACTCCAAAGGGGGTTAGCCAAGTACCTTATTAGGTGGTTTCAACCCTTAAAGTGGATAGTATGTCGAAGGTGTGCCATTCTAGTGGGGGTAATGTTGATTTCTGGTAGCATTGGATGTGTTCTAAGTCTCAAATTTTGCAGGGAGGCTTAGACACATGTATTCTCCAATACCCAGAAATCGTTTTGGGAAATTCCACATGGAGACAGTTTTATTAAAATAATTAATTATTTTTAATGGGACCCTAAGTCTAAACTTAGGAAATTAAAATAATTAAAGGGTATTTATATAAACTGTGGGTGAAACTTCTAGAAGAAGGTGGAGATCAAGTCAATATGATCCTAGCCATTGATTAGAATCTAATATGGGTTGTTGATTGATCAACGAGAGGATTATAAGAGAAGGCTTGATAGACACTTGGAGAACACACACACACACAGATCAGAAGTTCGATTTTCTGAAGCAGAGCAGCTACCAGAGAGATTTTCGATAGTGATCTTTTGTAGTGAGGGGCAAAGATAGTATCCACAAGTGGGAAGTTTTCCTAGATCGGAGAGTACAAGGCAGAAAAGGCAGAATGACATCCAGAGAGGTTGATGTTGACCCACGTAGAGCTGATGCAATGGTAGCGCAGAGCCTAGAGGAAGATCGAATTCCTACCAAGGAAATCGAATTTTAGAATCCAGGAGCTGGGTTGTGAGACCGGGAGGCTAGAAATTGAAGTTTTTGGGCAGTAGAGGATCCGTAGGAAGAGCAACACAGCCCCCAGCTAAGGTGACGCAAAGACTGCATAGGGTTGATGCATATCTACACAAAGGTTGACGCAGAAGGGACGTAGAGCCTCCTTCCAGTGAGATCAGGGTTAGATTCTTCCAATGACAGGGTGAGATCATCTCACTATTTGTTTTGTCCAGTTTCTCTCTGTATCGGATAGCCAGTTAGGATTCCAACGAATTGTACTCGGATTTACTACTGCATAATAATAAAACCCTCAAAGCTACTACACTGGTTTTCCCACATTGGGTTTTTCCAGGGACATTTGTCCAAAAATCACTATGTCATTGTGTTGTATCTTTTTCCTGTTCAGTTTCTTGTTTCGGCATATTATTTTAAATAGTGAATGTTGTAGTTGTATTTACTTCGATATTTACCGTAGAACACAGTAAATAACTTGTATGGATTAACAAGTAGGAGAAGTAACATCAATTTGTTGCAGTAGGAATTCTGGGTTTTTGAGTTTTCACATGGTATTAGAGCTACAGGTGAAGCAAGAAGAACAGAGCCGGAAGACCCAGCGCTGAAGGAAGAAGGGAATTCAAAATTCCTGCAAAGGCATCGATTCAAATCCCTTGAGGGTTTGCGTAGTTCAAGCCAGGAGGGCTAGACTTTCGTGGTAAATCTCTCTCTGAGTGAGTCGACGGAGGGAGCAGCGCAGCAGAAGCTTCAGCGAAGAGGGGTTTTTCTGGTGGGACGCAGTTTTCTGCAGGGAGTCATTGGGCAAAAAGATGTCATAGGGAAGAGAGACACAGTTGAGGGAATTCTTCCTTAAAGGACTTCCAGTCAACAAGTCTGAATTCTCACTAGCTGAGCAATAGCAGAAAGGGGAAAAGCTACAAGCTTCAGAAGGGATTGTGTAGGCCAGTCCAGAGCTGCATAGAGGAGAGAGGAGGCTATTCGACTTTTTTCGATTGGTAGAGATGATAGCCAGTGGACTGAGAGATCAAGATAGGTTGGATGGGGCATCCAACTATGTGATCTAGAAGGCAAGAATGTCATGCCTTCTAGATGAGCATTTTCTCAAAGTCTACGTCGATAGCGTGGTAGTTGAGCCCACAAATCTAGATCAACTCAAGAATTACAAGGGAGAAATGGCAAAGACAAAAAGAATGATCCTCGACAGAGTGAAGGATCATATAGCCTATCACATAGCTAGCAAGAACACTACCAAGGAGATGCGGGATGCATTGTTGATGCTGTATCAAGGATCTTTCAAGCAGTGGAAGATTTACTTGGAGCAAAAGATGAGATCTACGCAGATGTAGAAGAGGGAACAGATTGATTCGTTCCTCACGAAGCTTCAGGAGACCCGAGATGAATTGGCAGCTGTGGGGTCAACACCCTAAGGTTTTGAGATGGTTAGACTAGCCCTCAACTCAGTCTCAGAGGAGTGGCAAGTCTTTTTCCAAAGCATCCTGGGCATGGCAACTTTGCCAAATTGGGATGAGATGTAGGCAACTTTTAAGCAAAAGGAGTTGAGGAAAGACTTGGTCAAGTGTAAACTTGACAAAAGCAGCATCAGTGGGTCGAAAGCCAAGGAGGAGGAAGAGAATGAAGCCCTCGCATCCAAGGGGCAGTAGGAGCAACAGAGGCGAAAGAAGGACATTTTGAAGATCAAATGCTTCAAGTGTGGTGAAATCGGTCACTACGCAACATAGTGTCCTCCCGAGAAGAAGGACAAAGATGAAAAGCATGATCTAAAGTTTGTAGCCACGAAGATCAAGGAGGATGAGTTTGCCATGACAGTCGAGATATCTCCAAGAGGGAGGTGGGTTGATTTAGAGTTGTAGTTCGAAAGAGCTACAGATGGGCAGGATCCTTGAGGAGCCCACCTCTTGGATTAATTCCTTGCTATAGGAGCCCAAAACAGAGGTAGCGGGATGGATCAGGCCAGTTGATGTAGAGGAGTGTAGGAGTGACAGTTGCAGTGGCTAGTAGCGCCAGAGACTCAGCAGTGCAAATGGTACAGAGCAAAGGTCAGTAGCAGCGCAGAGGCTTCAGAGGGTAAACGTAGAGACTAGCAGTGGCGAGATGTATCATACTGAACACTAGTTCAATAATTTGGGATGCTTTCCCGTTGCTAATGCAGTCGCAGCAACAGTTAGAGAAGGTTGTAGTGCAGATGTAGTTTGCAGTGGCAGTGCTAGCAGCAGCACAGATACAGAATTGAGAGGGAGTTGCAGTACGGATGCATTGTTGACAAGAGGTTAGGCATCAGTAGTGCAGAAGGAAATGTTACAGAACAGAGTGATGCTTCAACAGGGTGTATTGCTAGAGCACATTCCTCGCTAAGAGGGAGTGTTGATTTCTGGTAGCGTTGGATGTGCTCTAAGTCTCAAATTTTGCAGGAGGCTTAGACACATGCATTCTCCAATACCCATAAATCGTTTTGAGAAATTCCACCCGGAGACAATTTTATTAAAGTGATTAATTATTTTTAATGGGACCCTAAGTCTAAACTTAGGAAATTAAAATAATTTAAGGGTATTAATATAAACTGTGGGTGAAACTCCTAGAAGAAGGCAGAGATCAAGTCAATATGATCCTAACCATTGATTAGAATCTAATCTGGGTTATTGATTTATCAACGAGAGGATTATAAGAGAAGGCTTGAATGGCACTTGGAGAACACACACACACACAGATCAAAAGTTCAATTTTCTGAACTAGAGCAATTGCCGAAGAGTTTTGATAGTGATCTTTTGTAGTGAGGGGCAGAGATAGTATCTGAAAGAAGGAAGTTTTCCTACGCTGGGTAGTACAAGGCAAAGAGGGTAGAACGACGTCTAGAGAGAGGTTGACGCTAGCACACGCAAAGCTGGCGCAATGGCAGTGCAGTGTTGATCTAGATTTTTATTGATGTCAATATGGCAATATTCTAGGATACCAAATGATGATGTGAAGCCAAGGAGAAGCAGTGAAGCAACAAGAGCAAGAAGCAAAGGAGGATAGCTATCAAAGAGTAAGAGGAAGAAGTTCATCGAAAGGATCAAAGAGGAACACATAGTGGAGGAGCATAAATAGTGTTAACGGAGGAGTTAACAGTAATATCAAAGAAATAAGTAGAGGGAGTATTAAACCATTGAAACCTATTAAAATCCCCAACACATGGAATAAAACATATATGCGTCTTTATATTGGCGACTTTACCTCTATGCCACTACCCAAAACCTCCGATGTTCGATATGAGGTATGGACCCGATAGGACTATCAAATCAGGTTTAATGTAATACTGCGTCCGTCAATATCGGAAGTTACGTATTGCAAGTCATAAATGTCACCACCCAAAACCTGCGATTGTGATACCACTGCGGACCCACTGGACCATTACAATACTCCTTAAAGAAATATCACATCCATCACATCGAAAGTTTCATACCACAAGTCTTAAAGGGTTGTCACCGCGTAAAACCTTGATTGCGATATTACTGTGGACCCGATTGCTCCATTATAACACGCCCTAAAGAAACATCGCATCCATCGTATCAAAACTTTCATATCGCAAGACTTAAAGGGATGTAATGTTAAAACACCGATTGTGATATAATATGCGGACCCGATAGCTCCATTAGAATACACCTTTATGTAATATCTCGTCGGGAGTCATATCGCAAGTCTTAAGGATTGACACGACCAAACCGCCGATTGTAATAAAGGTTGTGGACCCAACCGACTTATTAACAATTGTTTAATATTATATTGCATCCGCTCCGTCGATAATAGGGCAATCAACTATGTTATGAGCATGCTTGTAAGAGGCCTCCAAAATTTGTATTGTGATTGCGATTAATGACGTGGCATGTGGGAACCACAAGACTTCTATTATAATATGGTTATAGTCTCTCCTTTATGTTTTCTCCATAAATATCTATAAGTCGTCCTCTCCTTCCAAATGAACGTGTCGTTTGGGGATTAGGGAAACCCGTATAAATCAATGTTACCAGACTCGGAATCGGCAATAAATCGGCGAGGCAAAAGAACGAAGAGTTTTAATCGGATCAGGAAAAAATCGGCAAAAAATCGTTGAATTCATTAAATAAAAATATACACATATTTTGAATTAAAAAAACCATTTTTCATTAATATTGGGTAAAGGCATGTCCAAACAATGCATAATATCAATAGATGTCCAAAATATCATGAATAAATAAGTATCTCATATATGAGTCCACACATGATCCAAAGCACTGAGTCTTGAGTCCTTAGAAGCATATGCTTCTAAAAGTTTACAAAAAAGTTAAAAACTGCATACTAATCAGAAAAAATCAGCAACTAAGAGTCTAAGACTCTTAAGAGTGAGAACTAGAAGCGATTCCTTCCACTCCTTCGCTTGCTTGACTCTCAAAGTTCTCCAAGTCATGAAGGCTGAAAAGAGGAGGCTCATCTAATTGAACCCAGTCTGCCGCATTTGTAGCTTGCAAATCTATCTCTTCAAGGTCGATTGGTGAATGATCCATACGTGTCATTATCATGAGACATTGAAATGTGAATTAAAATTTCACTTTGAAGTTTGAAGTTTGAACTTTAAACTTTAAAGTACGAACTAGATTATGAAACCTTCAAATTCAAGCTCTCGAATCTCACCTTCTATTTTTTTGTTGCGAAGTCGTAGATTGTAATGGACAAATACAAGGTCATTCAAGCGTTTTTGTGTCAATCGGTTTCGCTTCTTAGAATGTATTTTCTCAAACATGCTCTAGTTGCATTCACAACCTGAAGCACTGCATGCTTGGTTTAAGATTCGAATGGAAAATCTCTTCAAATCTGGCGTATCACTACCAAATTCTTGCCACCAAAGACCTAGCAAGTGGTAAGGGTTTGTGAGTAGAAGACTAGAAGTACTAAATTAGTAAATAGTAAAAACTTAGAAAGAAAAGAAAATTTAATAAAACATTTAACATACAAAATAAAGTTTAAACAAATTTAATGAATTGATGAAGCCTTCAAGTTGGGTACCTGGCAACATCTTAGACCTTTGTCTTATAGCACTGGTATAGGCAAACAATTTAGATGGTGCCCTATAATCTTGTAGTTTGGAAAAGACACGACTTTGTTGTTCTGGATCAGGGAAGCACCTTTCCATGCATGTCATAAGTCCTCTGCCAACCTTCCCATCCTCATTAAATTTGCTCTTATCATAAAAATATTGTGGGTTTAAGAAGTACCCAACAGCATGTAAGGGGGAATGCAATTGCCTATCCCAACGTGCATCTATAATGTCCCAAAGAGGCATATACTTTGTCTCATCATCCCCATATCTTCTTTTGATGGCCTCCTTTGCGAGATCCATCGCCTCATAAATGTAACCCATAGTGGGTTTGTCACCATCAACCATCCTGAAAGTTCAAGCATTCAAATTTAAAGAAATATGAAACATTGTAAATAAAAAGAAGCTTGAAATGAAATTTAAAAAATGAAAAAGTTAAAAGACTTGAATTACCTGAGAACTCTAACAAGGGACTCCGTCACAACAATAATCTCTTCGGCATCTTTCCAGAAGCCATCATTAAACACAAGTGGAGCAATTTCGATGCCTTCAGGGGTCTTGGAATGTTTAGATCCCATCCACTCAGGTCCCAAGAACATCCTCTTCAGATTTATCTTTTGCTCAACCACTGATTGCAAATATATGAAATTTGTTGCAAATCTAGTCACTGCAGGTCGAACAATTTCTTTACCTTCAGTGTATATCCTCATAGTGTTTAGGACAATAGTGTGGTTGTATAGGTATTTGGTTATGGATTTTGCCTTCTCCACAACCTCATGTATCCAATGAAGCTTACCAATGTCCTCAAGCATTAAATCTATGCAATGGGCAGCACAAGAGGTCCAAAAAATAGTGGGGTGCCTCATCTCAAAAAGTCTACCAGCAGCCATATAATTCGCTGCATTATTGGTGACAATTTGTACAACATGTTCTTCTCCCACTTCTTGAACGACTTTCTCCATCATTTCACAGATAAGTTGGGCAGTCTTAACCTTGTCTGAAGCATCCACTGATTTGAGAAACATTGTGCCTGCGGGACAAGATACAAGGAAATTTATTAAAGTTCTATTCCTCTGATCTGTCCATCCATCACTCATGATGGTGCACCTTGTTTCTACCCATGATGAACGAAACTCAGCTAGCACAAGCATGACATCTTCAACACTCTCTAACAACATATTTGTCCTAAGGCTCTCTGATGTAGGGGCTTTGAACCCTGGACCTGCAACATCAATTGCATCAATCATAGCTTTCCAATAAGGACTTTTGGCACAGTGGAAAGGTATGTCAAAATAGTACCAAAAGTTAGCAATGGCCTTCCTTGCCTGACTATAGATATTTTTTTTCCAACCAGTGCCATCCAAGGTAGGTTGGGAACCGGGTTTTGTGCGGGGAGCAAAAGAGGTGTTTATGTTTCCACCTCCAGTGTTGAAGGAAGGAGTTGAAGGACTCGCATGGCTTTGAGTTTGACTTGGCCTTGGAGACGTGTGGAAAACTTGGGAATGAAATTCAGGATTCAACAGATTGAGGTGACATGGGGCTAGTGGCAGAAAAAGTATCAACTCCAACAGTTCCTATTTCAGCATTTTGCTTTGCTTTCTTGGCATTATGCTGCTCTAACATATCAAGGGCCAAGGCTGCTTGGTATTTGACATTGTCGTCAACCTTGCCGCAAAGACCTATATCACGGCCAGGCTAAGTCACTAGATTCGTCCTAAACCCCCTGCGAATCTCGAATCCGGCGAATCTGACACGATTCGGTCCGGATTCGTGTCCAAATCACAGGACAGGTCGTGTTCGTTTTGGACACGTCGTATCCGAGGGCGTGTCGCGATTTTCAGAGGCGCGTCGCGATTTTAGGACACGTGTTCGGCTTCCAGGACTCGCTAAGCTCAGTGTGGGAAAGAAAAGGACGTGTTTACTCATTAATATTTTCATTTGGCAAGTGATTTGTGCTGTTGCAGCAAGGAGTAGAGCATTTTGGTAGCTTCATGATTAAGTCTAGGCCCTAGTATTGATATGCTATTCATGGTAATATTAAATTCTTAGTAAAAGCGACATTCTCCTTAATCTTCATTTTCATCCTTTTACTTAAATTTTTAACATTACCATGAAATGACTCAGGATGTTTGAGAGTGGTTCCGGCCTCATTGGATTTCATATGGAGAAAGTAGAATTTTAGATTTCATTCAAAATCCAGCGGACTTATCAATTTTTCAGGATTTTAGGATTGGGGGATTGCAATGTTTCCATTGAATTTTGTCATGTATTAGGTTATGGAACTCGTATTTAATTAAGAGCACCAAACCAAGAGCCTCTGAATATGTCGCTCCCGCTCCCGTTTTCGCTCCTGCTCCCCGCTTTCGCTCCCGCTCCCAAGTAACACTGTTCCTAATGATATGGGTCTGGACACCACAATTGAGTTGGCATTGGCCAACATGGATCTCAATGATCCAATGCTAGAGCCTGTTAGATTTGATGACTTAGAGGGGTCAACCTCCATACCAACAGATGTAGAGGCGACTATGGATACAGGGTAGGAGGAGGATGCAGAGGAGAGCAGTGGGGACCATGATGATGGGGGCAGTGATGCAGATTGATGCCTTGAGGCTTGTATACCTGTAGTTGTTTTATATTTTCTATTTCTATTTGCCATTGGCATTGCACCAACACTACCTATGTAACACATTTTGATTTGATGACTTAATGAGAAAACTACAATTGTCAGTGTGTTTATCTTACTATTTTGTAGTTGTAAGTTGTCTTTCAGTTATGAATTATGAATCATGATTTAAATTTTT
>APFE030076064.1:100806-142294 GCA_000404065.3 Pinus taeda | reverse complement strand
AAGGTGGAACTTGAATCTATAAATGCCTCCACTACATTCCTTTTTGCAAAATTTACAAAGGAGCAAGGATTTTCCGGGAATCTTGTCACAATAAGCCCAAGCAAAGTCCCACTCTCTCGGCATTGTTGTTGCTTTGAACTTGTGTTTAATTTGTGGCTTCTGTTAAGATTTGGAGTCTGGCTTCTATTTAATTTGTGGCTCCTGTGAAAGACAACAAAAAATCAAATTTAAAAATGATCCAAAAATTTAATATATGCTAGAAATTTAAAAAATTAAATGAAGACAGATGTCAGTGAACATATAGAAATGTTGCCTTTCAATAAAACCAGAAAACATGTAGGCAGCAGAACCCTGGTTTTATTCAATGGAGCACAACAGAGCTCTAAAAATTGGCACAAAAGCACACCAAGAAAGTGCCATGTCATGCTGAAAGGCCAAAGTGCAGTACTGCCTTTTAAGTTTTGCTGGTTGAGAACAGTCATAACAGCGGCAGTGTGACTTATTTGCTTGGCCGCAGACTTATTTGCTGTATCTGTTGTTAAACTGATTTTTAGGGAAAGAATTTGATGCATAATAAATTTTCTAAGTCCTGGTTTCTAATCTGGTTTTTCTTGCAGAAGGATCTGAAGCATTTTGTGGAGTGTTTCAAATTTCAATGTCAAATATTTCTGAGAAAAGTTACCATATTGTTATTCATGGTTTATCTGCAAAATTTTGATCGTGCTTAGAACCATTTTTATTTAAGAAACCGCAGCCCTAGGAGACCTCTTTCCTCCTTCCTGGAGAGCTGAAAACCTTCAGATCTGAAGCAATATTTTTAAAGGTTCTTTTTTTTTAGTTTAATTTTGTGACTGATCTAATGAATTTTTGGCTGTGACACCAAATTTTTTTGAGGAAGGTTCTATAAATGTCCTTGCCATTGTTTTGGCCCTTGGGACAGATTCAAGACCTAAGCCTTAATTAAAGTTTCCTCACAAATTTAAATAAAACTTAATTAAAATTTTAATTGATTTTAAAGGTTGGTCATAAGCTTTCAAAAGGGCCTAACACCCCAGATCTGAAACTATTATTCTAAGGATTATTACATCTGAAATTTAATAACAAAGGGCCTGAAATAAATATTTTTTCTTGTCTGGTCGAGGGCTTTAAAAGATTGATCTATCTTGGCAGTGAGGGTTTTTAAAGTCTGGTGCATAGTTCTTTATCTTTGAACCATATTCTTATCCTCTCATCTTTTACATTTGATTGCTTGAGGAATTGTGGATTGGTGACAAAATTATTTGTCTTCCTTGTGATCTCTTCCAGGTTGTTGAGAGGAGCCCCTTCTTTCTATTCTAGATATTAATTGTCGTTTCCCTTTTGCTCTCATTAGCATCTCATTACATAGTTCAGATCTAGTTCAGTTTGTATCCTTTCATCACCATTAGCAATCTCATGGTTCACCTCTTACTTGTGCTTGTATTATTTAAAGTTCACTTGTTTCTGAACTAAGGGAGACCCAACTAAGCACTCGACTATCATACTATGACATCACAGTGATATATACGGCATTGCCGCATTAGCATCTATGTTCTCTGCTGTATCACATCACACTCACAGTATCACGATTCATATATAAAACTTAAAGGAATACCGAATAGTAAATAGTAAATACGTCACCGTTCACCGTTCATGCAGGTTACGTCAAGGCTGGCCGCTGAAGGCTCACGCAGGCTCTGCGGCATCGAATGCAGCTCTGCGGCTCTACAGCGGTGTCCACTGTCAACTGAGGACTCTGCGGCGGTGTCGACTGAAGACTCTGCGGACTCAGGACTATGAATCGCTGCTACCAGAATATCCTTGCTACTATCTGCTCTGGTCTTCCGCTGTCAATCTTTGATCTTCACGTTGAAATGCTTCACCACTTACACAAGCTCATATTCCTACATACAAATTACTCTACCTTCTTTCAATGAAACAGTGCTATCACCATTCACGTAAATGATCAAGTTATAAACGCGTCACTGCCACAAACCGGAACCCAAAACCCGACGCAAAACTGGCGGGACTCACCAAAAAAACGCAGAGTCGGGTAAATCTCCAGAATCGCGAGTCAAACTCGCGTTGACCACGAGCCAAACTCGGTCAACGCGAGTTGACTCACAGAGTTTCAAATCGAAACTTTTTGCCGCCGAGCTGAGTCATACTCGCGATTAATCGCAAGAATCGGCGATTCCTGTTTCATTGGTATAAATACAAGTTATAATACATCACCTTAAGTGTCAATCGGGCATCGGGCATAGAGAACAATTAAAAAAGGTTCACAACTCGTGAACTTGAAGAGACAAAGGACGCTGAAGGTCGAGAAGCCGAAGGTCTAGCAGATGACGAAGGTGCAATAGAAGCCAAAGGTCGAGTGAAGAAGGAAGTAGAAGACAGAGCGGGAGGACAATCTTTTGACTTAACTTGTCTTGGAAGGTTCAGACCCGAAGTGAAGCCATAGTGCAAACAGCGACCTGTTGCAAAGACTACAAGGATAAGATTTTGTAAAGAAGTCCTTGGAAGCAGTGTAATACTATCAAACATTTCTTGACAGAGTAAATCTATAGGGTCGGAGCCGTTGGGGTTGGTGCCTCAAAATTGGAAGGAGAGATTCTTTCAAACTACTAATTCATTTTTGCAAGACCCATTTGCATTTATTGGACAACATTGTAGCAAGGCCATGAGCCCTTTTGAGGTCCAACCTTGGCTTAGGCCAAGTTCATTAGAAGGCTACCTCTATCTCTCTCTAGGTCGTGGGCCTTAGGAGAGACTTTACCTCTCTTTCTTCATGTTATTTCCTCTTCATTTCAAGTTTGAAATTTGTATGTAATTTTCAAATTTCAAAAAGGATTTCTTAGGACTCATTTGTAGTGAGTTTTGATCAAGGAAGGTCTATAGTTGAAGTATCTTATTGTAAAGACTTCCTTAAGTTTCTTTTGAGGCCTAGAGAGGCTCTAATTCTTTTGTAACACATCTAATAAACAATCCATTTTCTTGTGGGAGCTTGGAAATTTACCCATGGCATTCCTCCTCCTCATTTAGAGGGAGGAATTTTCTTGGGTGGATTGACTTGCATTTCTATCTTCTAGCTTTCTGATTTAGTTTATTTACATGCACTTTTGATTCATTAATCTAATTCACATAGCATCCACATCTAGTTTCATTTCAACTTGCTTCGTATTTCTTAAGTATTTGTATGTTGCAACCTATTACATTTCATGCACATCCTTTGAGCAAGCAAATACTTTACGTTTTATGTGGCAAGCTTAATTTATTCATTTAGCAATTTGTTCTTTCGAGTACATTGCCTCATTTTGTGATGTCAACCTATGCTTATTTGTTACTTTGATTTTGAATCATACATTTTGAAGCAATTTGCAATCTAGCAATCACTTCATTTACTTGCAAGCAAGAGATTTCCATTGCAAAATTTTATTTGGAACTTATGAGTAACATTGGGCTTTTTCCATTTTGAAATAATTGAAATATTGGTACAATCTTATTTTGAGCAATTACTTTACTTACTTTGAGGCGTTTGTATCAATATTGTCCTTTGGAACTACAAGCACTAATAACATCCGAACATTTCATTTAGGCATTTTAGTTTAGATCTTGCACATTTAAAATTTACTTCCAAGCATAAGTTTGGTTGTATAGACATAATAGGACCAAGATCTCCCCTAAAAGTTCTTCCATTTGGTATGGAGTAAGGTAAAGTGTGTGACTCTGCCGTTATGAAGGTGACTTTGTCCCCTTGTAGGAACGAAGACACACATGATTTGTAAGGATTAAGGGAAGGGTATCGTTAACAAAGGCAAGGGCTTCCTCAGCCTATTCTTCCTTCCATGTCACCCCAATTTTTGCCCCTTGGTAAGAGGTTGAAGGGAGAATCTCTCACCTAGAATAAGCATATAGATTAAAATTAACCAAGATAATTGCATCTCACCTTAACTAAGTTGCATATCATTCAAACTCATTTATTTTAAAGCATTTTCCAATTTACTTGCAAGTTTATTTATTTTATGTACTTGTCATGGTGAATAGTCTCACTATCTATTGAATTTATCATATTTTGTTGTTGAGTATCTCATTTAGCAAGTACAACACCTCCTTTTTTCACAAATAATACTTTGGTCCATTGAATTTCATTTGCAAGTCATTGTCCCTTAAATTGCTATGTTTATGCTTATGATCATGAATGATATTATGTTTACTTGAGCATCTCTTTTCAAATGCAATTTATATCTTGCAAGTGATATCTTCCATCTAATATTGTTCTATTTTGCAGGTATTATTTGAGATTTCACTTTGAATCTCTTTGAGCAAGTATTTATTTCATTTAAGAAATTATTGTACAAAGCAATGGTTTACATGTTTATCTCTTGAATGTTATGTTAATTATCCTTGAAAATATCTTTAATTTGCTCAATTATTTACAAGTTTGTTCATAATTTCGAATAGTTCTTTTGACCTTAGTCTCCTAGAAAACTCACATCACTTCATCTAACTTTCATTAGGAACCACCCCCTTAGCTTTAACTAGGAGAGAGCTTTAACAGAGAGAGTTAGGAATAGGTCACAGTCCCATCTCTTTGTTTTCCACCAAGTCACACCTTGTGGAGTTGAAGATTTTTCCCACACTAACCAGGTGTGTAAACGAGGTGGCATCAACAGGACTAAACAATCAATCTTTATACTAAGGATTGCATAGAATTTCCCCATTGCTATAGACTCTTCTCCAAATAATATTTTCATAATGGTTGTAACTTCTAAGGGGACTTATGCTTATTGACAAGGAAGGGTGACACTGATGACTTGGGACAGGTGTTTTCCACTTGATACTTTCCTTATGGCGTTGGCACGCCACTGTATACTTTTATGCTTTATTATTCTCTTAGATTGGAGATGCCTTGTGCTCTCTCTCGGAATAGTCTATGTGATGTATTGGAGAAGTTGATTGACCCTTTCTGGTCTTCTGTGGACAATTGCTGGTCGCCTTTATTCATTTCTTTTTGCAGAGGCATGATCTTAGAAAATAGGGTTTCTTTTACCTTTCAACATAGAGTTCACTTTGCATTAGTTTGTTACTCTAATTGTAACTTTAAAAATATTTGTTACTTCATATTTTCCTGCAAAACTATGTCAATCACCAATCCACTGCCCTGCAGAGTTCAGCGCTTGGATTCTTGCTAGCACAGAGACACTTCACAAATCCACTGGTTGCTGTTCCTTCGGCTGTCAGCGTTGTCTTCATGGCGGTAGGGCTCAAGCTCTAATCATTTCCATGTGCTTTGCCTGTGTGGAATGTTTATGTTGGCTATAGGTTTCTTTGTCACAACACTTAATTGTTTTTTACCATACATATAAAGCATACTACATTTTTTTGCAGCTGGGAGGAAGCGCGCTGGCTGTTTACTGGAGGAATATGCCAATTCCCTTTGACGATAAGGATGATTTCAAGGAGTAATTGCAGTTGCTTGTTAATATTTTTGACATACAAATAATTGAAGAGAAACTACTTGTCTAGTAGCCATCTTGCTACAGATGTAGGTCTGGAGGAATGGACCATATTAGAGGATCTTCTTGGTTTTCTTTCCTCTTCTATCGTAGCTCACAAACAGGTGTTTCAAGTGAAAACTGAAAGTTGATAAATAACACTGGACTGTTGCAATCAAGTCCATTAGCTGTCGGTCTTTATTCTTTTAGTAGCTTATTCAAAGCATGTATAATGTGGATCATCAATGAATATTAGTTGGGTCATTAGAGGATTTCAGTGTTTTAATGGACTGCTCATGTTGTGAGCTCGTATTTGTGTTTTAAATATGTTTCTTAATCTAACGGCCTCTATGAGGAGAATCTTTTAGATATGAAATTGCTTTAACATCAGAGCATAATTTAACATGGAGTAATTTTGTGGCTATACATGTTCAGAACTTTTAACTTTCCCTCTCTTTTTGTATGAAACCCTAGCAAAGTTCTTTAAGAAATGTATTCAGTTAGTAAATTCATCATACTGAATGACATTATGGTCAATGCCACACGAAGTGATATTAAAGTATGTCATTTGATACATGTGTAATATTGGTATTTGTTTGGTTAATAACTTAATATAATTCAGTCGCTTCCTTGTAATGTCATCTCCAATGACATAATCAACAGTCTACAGAAATTGAAATCTCTGGTGCTATTTACCTTCAAAATATTTTCATATCTATCTAGTACAGTCATCTCACTACAGTCAATTCAAGGGTCAAGAATCCAGGGGTCCTAGAACTTTCCATTCACCATGAAATGTTGGAACAGCTTTGTTGTTAGGAGTGATATCTGTAATCACGGCATATTGGTGGCTGGAAAGAGTGATTGTTGTTTGATGTATCATTTCTTACGAGGATGGAAGACTCAACTCATGGACATCCATCCTCAACTCATGGACATACAAAGGTGCTTACATTGATACTACTGTCAAGAACCCACCTTAATTTGTCGAGAATGGCTGGATGTGATAAAATGTTCATCAATCTCATTATCTTCTAATCTTGTTGAAGCTTATCTTTCTCTCCTCAGTAGACAAGCTCCCAAAAGCTTAATTGTAAGACTACAATGTTGTGTGCTATTCAATAAGTGCAGAAGTTCCTGCTTTGCTTACTGTTTGTCTTTTTTTGCAGCAATTCTTGCAGATGCGAAACATTTTAAAATTTCATTTAAACTTTTGCTAGAAATTGAGATGGCCACACTGACAATTAGGTGCTTATTTTGGCAAGGAGGCTTTCTTTGCTAAGTTTGTGTCGATATGTCTTCTGCCTAATGTGTTTGGAACTAGTGATCAAACTTTGTAACATGTCCTTTCACATGATCCATGGATAGATTAGTGCGACTTTCTCCTGCATGTCTGCAGATCCAGTTTTAAGTGACTCAATTCACTCTGTATAGTATGTTGTCTCTCAAGGCTAGTAATCTTGTGGATATTTAAGTTCTATTTCAAATTCATTATCTTGATGAGTACAAACCTCAATTTCAGGATTGAGAAACAAAGGCATAGCGATTGATCAAAATGGCCTTTGACCAATGAAAAGGGATGACCCTTGTGGATTAGTACGAGTACTCTACCTAGAGCCATAGCACTCAAAATTATGGAGAATATTGGACAAAATGGAGAGTTTCCCCTTAACCACAAGAAGGGTATATAATGAAGTTGATGTAGATTTTGGCCAATAAGGGTTGAATGTTAGGCCCTAAAAGATTGGTGACTAATAAAGAATGTATTTTTTGGATTCTAAGTCTCTTTTTTTTTACTCAAGTGATAGGGGGTTGATTCCAACCACTATAACTATAATCTCTAGGTGCACTACACACCTCCCAAGCATGGCACAAGGGTTGAGCGATGTTTGAACCAGCAATGTTGCAAGGAGTGTTTTAACAATACAATCTATCGCCAACTCATCTACACCTACGGGGTCAAGTGTAAATGATGACCTTATTTTCATTTGCTATACGTGATTTATTTTTTCCCTTGGATCACTCAAAACAAAAGTAAGCTATAAAAAATTATTTGACTCGACCCCTTGTGATGAGATAGGTAAGGTAATTATATTGATCTCTGACAAATAACTACAAAAGTAGGTTAATGGGACTGAAGAGTACAGCTAGTATGAATACAATGTTGGAGTGCAATCGCAACTCCTAGAAATCTCGAAAATAATATAAAGAAAGAAGCCTACATAAGTATAATATCATAACATATGTATAAAATCATGACAAAGGTGTGATGTTAAAAAACACTAAATGAGTTTGGACAAGTCAAGAAACTATCAAGAGAGACCAGATGATGTTAATATCACATGAGTTTGATGGCCAAGGGTGAGGGGGTTCAACAAGGCACTGGCTCTCTATTGAAGTCTTTTAGAACCATCAAGGGGTACGACTGTGTTATTTGGCAGGGGGGTTGGAAACGTATGAGTGAGGGATACTCCAAGCATCCGAGGTTGAAAGAAGGAAACTTCGAATGGATCTCTAGTTGCTCCTTTAGGTTTGGGAGGTAGTGTGACAGGTGGGAGGTGCTCTACCCTGAGTCCATCTAGAATTGATCTTTCTAATACTTTTGTTAATTTTTCTTAGGGCTATGTTGTTATGTTCTTTGATAATTGCATTTCTTCATTAACACATTAAGTTCACCCCATAACATCACAACATTATTCATATTTACATAATTATTCAATAGCATATGCAACTATGTAGAAAGAACAATATCATCATCATCAATGCAGTGGAACATAAAGGAACAATAGAAAAAAAACATTCACACATAAAGACGCCAGGATTGGTTGAAGACTAGGGCAAAACCCACTATGGGGAAAACCCTTTCAAATTCTTATTCTTATTAGATTGTCATTGAATGATTCAACAAAAGAGAGTGCAATGATCCATATCTTCATTCGTACAACTATTCATCAAAAGCAACTACAACATCCATGAAATGAACCCAACAATGCTTATACTCAAAATCCTGATTTTGAAGCTTGTAATGAATTATCATTTTCTGTGGTCAACTATCGAAGACTGTGGTCACTGAGCGAAATCTTCGGACAATTGAAATTCCATCATTTGGGTCTCAATCGCACGAAGGAGTCATGCGTGCGACTGGGAAGCTTCTAGCCTACAAGCAAGCGATTACAATCTGCGACTGAGATTTTGAAACCCTAGATGTCAGTTGCATAGAGGACGAGTTGTGTGTGCAACTGGGATGCTTCAGTCTCATGAATGAGCTTGGTAGCGAGCGATTGCATATGAGATCTCTTTGTCATGTGCTTGCAACTGATGCCTAAAACCTTAAAACATAAATGTGAGCTTTGGACCCTGCAATTTCATCTTCGAGCAAACTTGTTCCTCCGCGGACGAGCCTCAAACCTATGTGAGCCAAAATCCAAGGTAGAAGAGTGTCTCATGATGATGTCCAAATGAGGTTGAGGCCACTTGTATTTATAGCCTTCCAAGGGTGTCCAATTTGCTTTAGGTCCAACTTTATCAAACATGAACATGTGGGCTTTTCTTCATAAGTACACTTTCCCTTATCCGATTTGAGTGATTTTTAGGTCGATTTTTTTCCTCTCAAAAAGAGGAGTTCAATGCAATCATTATCTCCATCAAGTGAGTTGTCCAAAGTGGAATTTGACTGCAATTGCATATTTTAACACCCTCTCAACTAGGGAGAATTCCACCTGCATCATGTTACATGTATCCTGTCATAAAATCATATCCAATCACAAGTATCTCATTATCACGTATTGTCATTGTTCATCTTGATTCATCTCTTGCTTATTCATGCTTATCTCTTGATTGTCCCTTCTCATATGCTAAACATTCTCAAATCTAAAAGAAGAATTTGATATTGGAGGGGAGCTCAATCTACCACCCTTTATCCATCGGAGTGCCACTGCTACCACCCGGATACTCTACCAATGGGGAGCCCAATGCTAACACCCAAGAAATATCAACAAGGAGCCAAATCTACGACCCGCATCATCATCGGAGAGCATATCATCATGGAGCACATCCCAACCTGGAACCACATTGGGGAGCATATCTCAACCTAGAATCTAATAGGTGATATAGGGGAGCTACTAAACCCATCTTATTGCCTATCGATCTTCCCAACAATAACCCTCAATAGTCACGTGGTAGAACACCTGCATCATAATCTGAGCTTGGACGAGATACTTGACTTACCAAGAGGTAAGGATCACACGCCTCCAAGACTACTCAAAACGTTGGTCAGGTGGGGAAGGACAATCCCAACAAGCCCTACTTGTGGGTATGATGCCAACTGGAGTATACTCTGCAACGACCAAAGGTGGGTGAGAAACCTGACTCATCAAAATAGACAAGGATCGCACACATCTCACGGGTGACAGATAGGGGTGATACCCTATTGTCTAGAGTTCCCTCAACCCCAAGAGCCCTCTATCTCAATTCCTCACCCTGGGAACTCAAAAGGGGGGAAGAGTTGGTTCAGTTTCCTCGATCAGTGATGCTCTTGTAGATCAACAAAATATCATCATACTCATATATGGTAATCGTCATGTCTCAATCACAGTGGTCTCTTGTTCATACAAGACATCAAATCAAATATCATATTAGAACAAAAAATATACATATCATAAAAAGGATACCATAGTCATCCTCCCTCTCGAGGAGGTGCCAATCACAATCATATGCTTGTTTCATACTGTTGGACACAGATTGTCATTGATGTCAATATGGAAATATTCCTCTGCTCTCCCCCTTTGACATAAATGGCAAAGGAATGCATACAGACTCCCCCTGTCAAACTACTCCCCATGTCCTGCTACATCTTTATGAATAAACTTGAGTGATGATAAAGAGATAACCCCCATCTTTTGACGCAAATGTTCGAATGCTTCTCGAGGAAGAGGTTTTGTGAAAATATCAACTATTTTCTCCTTAGTACTGATATATTCCAGGACGAGTTTTGTTCAACTACTTGCTCACGGAGGAAATGATACTTGATTGGTATGTGTTTGGTCCTTGAGAGCATCACTGGATTTTTATTGAGACTGATAGCAATTGTGTTGTCACAATAGACGGTAATCGGTTGATCTATACATATGTCGACATCTTTTACACATATATATGCATGCTTTTACACTATCGAGAAGCGGAAAAGGCAGAAAGATTGAGTATAGGCAAATACACTATCGGAGGCGGAAAGCAGACTTGAAACTTAATACACGGGAGCAGTGAGTCATATCAGGTCCGGCACCTAATATCGCATCGCTATAATGAAGTGGTTTGCGTTAACGTCGAGCCCTGAACCCTTGCGACTTGCGATTGTCGATGTATATCGTATCGGCACCTTGGGAGAAAAGTTACTGTGTCAAGTGGTCCATTGCGATCGTCGATAGCAATTTGCGATGTCGCATCGAACCTCCACCAAGGGCTACTCCCGACTGCGATACATATCCACACGGACCCGCCGCACATTGCAATATGACTTAATTTGTCATTGCATTTGTCACATATTGCATATATTATGAAGCCTTGCCACACTAAAGCATTGATTGCGATAAAACTGTGGAGGAGCGGATCCGATACAGTTTAGGTGCGGGTGTAAAATTTCTTGAAGTCCGTCCTTTAGTCTTTTTGATTGTTTTTCTCATATTCTTTGTGTAATGAAATATTTGGCTTGCACGGGGTGTTTTAGGCCAAAAGGCTTATGATAGTTGTTCTGATGGCTTACGAGGTTAAACATCAGTTAAATGGGGTGATTCATGGTGATAGTGATTGCGATTGGAACTCAACAACTCTGTTAAACTGAAAAAACCCTATGTATGTCCATAATGATTGAAAAATGAGCGTTGTTACGGTGTAACGCATAACAATGATTTCTCTGTGTTTTCCTTGGACCTCTCTTATGAAGTTACATGTCCATGGAGTATCAGTGAACTCGAACAGCTTAGAGGAAGCCACAGTGACTGTGGAGGGAAGCCGAAAGATCAAGTGAGGCAAAGGAATCTACAACGATGGAGGAGGAAGCCAAAGAGGCAGTGGAAGGTGGAAATGATCAGTCAAAGGTGTATGAAACACATAAATACATAAAAACAAGGGGAAGTACAGTTGTTGAATACATAATATGTAAGAGAGAAAGCCGAAGAACAAGCAAGAGGCAGGAGAGACTAGAGAAGCAGGAGAATTGGAGAAAGGTAGAAGCTTGCAGTGTTGGGTGCAGAAAACTGCAACAAAAGTTGATACCAAGTTTGGGTTGGAGCCCAAGAGGTTGGAGCCTCTTAACTAAACAGGATTGAAATCCTTGGGAGTTGGTGCTCCTAAGTGCAGAACTATTGCAAGACAGAGTTGGTTCTGGTTGGAGCCTCATTGAAGTCCAAGTTGGAACTTGGCAACAAATTGTAAACAATTTTATATATATTGTATTTATTTCATTGCACTATTTCTTGTGTTAATAAAAGAATTAATTCCAGCTATCTATTTTTGTGTTTCATATATATATGTGTGCTTTTGGTAACAACAAGAACGACAAAAAAAGAAATATTGATTCACCCCCCTAGTATTTCCAACAATTGGTATCAGAGCAGGCTTCTTCATACTAGCCTAACAACTTGAAGAAGGATCCATAGCCATGATGAGAAATCACAAAGCATCAAGAAGACCTCCTCTATTCGATGGCACTAACTTTGGTTTCTGGAAAAAAAGAATGACCTACTACTTAATGTCCCTTGGACCTGAAGTCTGGCATTTTGTTCAAAATGAGTACCATATGCCTACCACTCTTCCAACAGATCAAGACGAGAGGAAAGCCTACATTGCAGATGCAAAGGCCCTGAAACACCACCAGTTTGAGGTAGGCCTACAACGATGGCTATTTAAGGGAATTGATTGTTATTTTGTCTTTGTTGTAACTAGACCCACTCTAGGGCTAGAGGGGTTGCCTCTGTCCGCAGAGGGAACACTTTCCTACTTCACACTATCTACAACAACAAGCCTTCAAAAAGGGAGTGGCTAGAAGTAATCTATACATAAAGATAGATGAAGGTAAGTTACTAGTTACTCATTTATGTCGATGATCTGATTTTTGCTAGCAATAATGATGAAATGAGCCATGAATTTTCTCAAAACATGTCAAAAGAGTTTGAGATGTCAATGATAGGAGAGTTGTATCACTTCCTTGGACTTCAAGCATCTCAAACCAAAGCAAGATTGTGTATATCTCAAACCAAATATCTAAAAGACATGCTCAAAAGATATGGAATGGAGGACTGTGCAACCATGAGCACTCCTATGACCACAAACTGCAAATTGAGCAAAGATGATGACTCCCCTCCAGTAGATGCAACTCATTATAGGTCAATAATTAGAGCCCTTCTATACTTAACAGCTACAAGACCAAACATAATGCAGGCAGTAGTAATGGTGGGAAGATTTCAATCTGCTCCCAAACAATCCCACTTATTAGCTGTGAAAAGAATTCTTAGATATCCGAAAGGAACTCCTGATTTCGGTCTTTGGTATCCAAGGAGCTCAACAATGACTATAACTGCATACATCGATGTTGACTGGGCTAGAAGTATAGATGATTGAAAAAATACTAGTGGAAATGTGTTCTCTCAGGAGACTGTTTAGTATCTTGGCTCAGCAAAAAACAATCATCCATATCATTATCCACAACCGAAGCTAAGTATATTGTTGCATCAGACTATTGTACTCAGATACTATGGATGAATGAAGCACTAAAAGATGTCGACATATGTACAGATCAACCGATTACCGTCTATTATGACAACACAAGTGCTATCAATCTCAGCAAAAATCTAGTGATGCACTCAAGGACCAAACACATACTAATCAAGTATCATTTCCTATTTGAGAAAGTAGTTGAACAAAACATCGTCCTGGAATATATCAGTACTAAGGAGCAGATAGCTGATATTTTAACAAAACCTCTTCCTCAAGAAGCATTCGAACATCTACGTCAAAAGATGGGGGTTATCTCTTTATCATCACTCAAGTTCTAAATATGTAGCAGGACAGGGGGAGTCCATATGCATTACTTTGCCATTGATGTCAAAGGGGGGGAGCAAAAGAATATTGCCATCAATAACAAAAGGGGGAGATTGTTGGACATAGATTGCCATTGATGTCAATATGGCAATATTCGAGGAGCAAGAGGAGCCAAGAGGAGCAGAGAAAGCATGATGAACAAAGTACAGGAGCAAACAGAGCAAACAGAGGACGCGAACAGCGATCAGAGCAACAGAGGAACAAGCAGAGCCATCGGAGCAACAAAGGACGCAAATAGCCATAGGAGGAAGCAGACAGAGCCACTAGAGGAAGAATGGGTGCATTTATATTATCGGGAGCTATCAGAGCAACAGAGGACATAAACAACCATTGGAGGAAGTAGACAGAGCCATTAGAGGAGCAATAGGTGCATTTATATTATCGGAAGCTATCGGGCCACAAAAGAGTTATATGCATGCAAGAATAGGCGGAGGAGCATATATTATATATATGTGTTTTTACACTATCAAAGGAACATAACAATATATATATATATATATATATATATATATATATATATATATGCATTTAAACACTATCAGGAGCACATAACATTCGAGGGCCATATATGCTAAAGGAATACACTATCGGGAGCACATATCTTTATTATACCACAACCTCATGTATCAGCGGCTAAATCATATATATGCATGCTTTTATACTATCGGGAAGCAGAAAAGGCAAAAGGATTAAGTATAGGAAAATACACTATTGGAAGCGGAAAGCGGACTTGAAAATTAATACACTAGAACAGTGAGTCATATCGGGTCCGACACCTAATATCACATCGCTATAATGAAGTGGTCTACGTTAACGTCGAGCCCTAAACCCTTGCGACTTGCGATTGTTGATGTATATCGCATTGGCACTTCGGGAGTTGAGTTACTATGTGTCAAGCGGTCCATTGTGATCACCAATATCGATTTGCGACATCGCAACGAACCACTGCCAAGGGCTACTCTCGACTGCAATACATATCCACACAAACCCACCACATATTGCAATATGACTTAATCTATCATCGCATCCGTCACATATCGCATATATTATGAAGCCTGACCACACTAAAGTGCTGATTGCGATAAAACTGTGGAGGAGCGGATCCGATACAGTTTAGGTGTGGGTGTAAAATTTCCCGAAGTCCACCCTTTAGTCTTTTTGACTATTTTTCTCATATTCTTTATGTAATGAAATATTTGTCTTGTGCGGGGTGTTTTAGGCCGAAACACTTATGATAGTTGTCCCGATGGTTCAGAAGGTTGAACATCAGTTAAATGGGGTGATTCATGGCAATAGTGATTGTGATTGGGACACAATATCTCTGTTAAACTGAAAAAACCCTGTGTATGTCCATAATGATTGAAAAATGAATGTTGTTACGGTGTAACATGTAACAATGATTTCTCTGTGTTTTCCTTGGACCTCTCTTATGAAGTTACGTGTCCATGGAGTATTAGTGAACTCGAACATCTCAGAGGAAGCCACAACGAATACGGAGGGAAGCCAAAAGATCAAGTGAGGCAGAGGAATCTACAGTGATGGAGGAGGAAGCCAAAGAGGCATTGGAAGGTGGAAACGATCAGTCATAGGTGCATGAAACACATAAATACAAAAAAAAAGGGACGTACAGTTGTTGAATGCATAATTTGTAAGAGAGGAAGCCGAAGAACAAGCAAGAGGCAGGAGAGACCAAAGAATTAGGAGAACTGGAGAAAGAAAAAAGCTCAGCAGTGTTGGGTGCAGAAAACTGCAACAAAATAGTTGATACCAGGTTTGGGTTGGAACCCAAGAGGTTGGAGCCTCTGAACTAAACAGGATTGAAATCCTTGGGAATTGGTGCTCCTAAGTGCAAAACTATTGCAAGACAAAGTTGGTGCTCTGGAGGTTGGAGCCTCACTAAAGTCCAAGTTGGAGCTTGGAAACAAATTGCAAACAATTATATATATATAATATATATATATATATATATCTATATATATATATATATATATATATATAATATATATATATAGTATTTATTTCATTGCATTATTTCTTGTGTTAATAAAAGCATTAATTCCAGCTTCTATTTCTGTGATTCACCCCTCCCTCCCTCTCAATGTTTCCAACACATAAAACATCACTGTCTCAATGAAGGTATTTCAGTCCCAACTATATATATGGGATTCTTTGCCAATCAGATCCCACTCTTTGTCATTGCAATGTATCCATGTTGTTAAGTTATGGTATGTTCTATGCTTATAACAGTTTACTTCTTTTTCTTATTATATTCCACAGATTAGCAATCACATGTACATAAAGTGCAAATAGAACATTAAACGATCGAAAAAAAACAAGCCAAGACAAGAGACACAAGATGTGGAAACTAGCCAAGGACAAACCCTACAATGTGTGGGGAAACCCTTTGATTAAATCTTCTTTTATCTTCAATAATTCAGCATAGAGAAATAGTACAATAAATCTGATTTATATCAGCGGTAGCAAACCCTAGATCAACAACATCAGCATTGGCAACTTCATCATCAAACTAGGGTAGAAGATATCTCACAAACCAACCGTCGGATCGGCTTGATTCCACCACCAAAAGTTGTAGCTTCCGGAGGAGGTTCAAATGAACCTATAACGCAGTTTAGATGAGGAGATATTTTGGTCCACGCAGGTCAAACTTTACTTCTACAGTTGCAACTTCAGTTTCAGCAGCTTTCTTCAAACTAGGGTAGTCAATATCTTGCAAACCGTCTGTCGGATTGACTTGATTCCACCACCAAAAGTTGTGGCTTTCAGAGCAGGTTCAGATGAACCTACAACACAATTCAAACGAGGAGATATTTTGGTCCATGCAGGTCAAACTTTAATTCTACAGTTGCAGCTTCAGTTTCAGCAGCTTCCTTCAAACTAGGGCAGTCGATATCTCGCAAACCGTCCATCGGATCGACTTGATTCCACCACCAAAAGTTGCAGCCTTCAGAGGAGGTTCAGATGAACCTACAGTGCAGATCTGAAGAGGAGGTTTGATGGTCCACTCTGGTCAAAGTTTGGATCTGCAGTTGTAGCATCAATTTCAGCAGCTTCCAACTTCACATGTGTGAGAGAGAGACCCTTTTCTGCGTAGTAGAGAAGAGACTCTTTTTTGCGCAGTAGAGAGAAAGAGATATGATGAGATGAGTGAGTGCAAATGAGGAAAATTCCTCCTGTATTTATCCACAACTGTTGATGTTTGAATAGATGCAACTGTTGGGCCTCTAAGCCTACATGAGTTGTAAGTAGACTTGATAATAATTCCATAATCAAAATAAATTCATATCTTCATAAATACTTATCGGAATCGGATGATCTTTATATCAATCCTACACCTCTCGACAAGAGGAATCTAATAAAAATATTATCAGCCATGAATAAGATGAACCACATGAAGTTTGGCCCTAGTTTCCAATTTTAACACTCCCTCTCAACTAGGGAGAACTTCATCTGCAATCTGTCTATCGGTCGTTACTATTCATCCATCAAATGCACTACCCTGTACAACCTGACCCTTGCCCTGCTCTGCTTTATTCTGCTTTGTCTTGTTCTGCCTTGTACCGATCTGTACAGCTTTGCTCTATTATGCTCTGCTCTGCTTTTGTCCAAATTATGAAGAAGAAGAAATGATCGAGGATGTATCATACTGACTCAAAGTCAGTCTCAGAGTATGTACCACTGGTCCCAAACCAGTCTCAGCCAACCCGAAGTCAGCGTCATAGTGAGTACAACTCCTACCACTAATCCTAGACCAGTAACATCCTCCACTGGCTCAAAGTCAGTCTCAGAGTGCGTACCACTGGTCCCAGACCAGTAGCAACTGACCTGAAGTCAATGTCATAGAATGTAAGCACTCCTACCACTGGTCCCATATCAGTATCATTGATCCCAGATCAATGGAGGGCATCCTAGTGTAGGGAGTACGGTAGATACAACGATGCGTCCATCGGTACTACTATGGTCCCTAACTTCATTTCCCTGCTCATTGATCAGATGAGAGGTACTTCCCATGAGTCCCAGGCTGCATGGGTAGGATGCCTTGATAGGAGAACTAATCAATCCCGTCCTCACAGGAGAAAACATCAATCCTGCTACAATCGCCATGGAGAACACATCAATCTAGGCCTCACAGGAGAACACATCAATCCTGCTACAATCGCCATGGAGAACAAATCAATCTAGGCCTCACAGGAGAACACATCAATCCTGTTACAATCGCCATGGAGAACACATCAATCCAGGCCTCACAAGAGAACACATCAATCCTGCTACAATCGCCATGGAGAGCACATCAATCCAAGCCTTACAGGAGAACTAATCATCCTGCGACACAGGAGAGCGAATCATCTTGTTCCACAAGAGAGTGAATCATCTTGTCCCACAAGAGAGCGAATCATCTTGTTCCAGTGCACACCACCAGGGGAGGGCGAGTCACCCTGTGATCGTATGTTGCTCCAGTAAGAACCGCAAGCCCTCAGAGCTCCCATAGCTCAATGTATGCAACATGCAGGACCCTTGTACAAGGGTTTCTTGACGACTCGAAGTCGTTTGGGAAAATCACAGATTAGATCTTTCCTCAGGGCTTTGACAAGGTGTATCGACTTGTACATCATCTTAATGCGATGGAGCCTCCTTGCTCATCGACTTACCATATCCCAGATGATGTCTATCTGCTGGAGCAATCGACGAATACAGGATTCCTCAATAATCGAATCCCACCTCTAGCTGTTACAGAGAATCATAGTGGTATCCAATGTAAATCCAAACAACTCATTCAAGAGCTTTCGCAACCAGACTGCCTCACAGGAGGCCATGCTAGGAGCAATATATTCTGCTTCGGCGGTGCTCAAAGCCACCGACTTCTGCTTCCTGCTCATCCAGGATATAGAAGCAGATCCTAAGGTGAAACAACACCCAGAAGTGCTCTTACGATCCAACACACTGCCTGCCCAATCAGCATTAGTATATCCAAGTAGTCTCACATCTCTGGCAGTGTATCTTAACCCATTAGTAATTGTGCCATGACGATATCTTAGAAGATTCTTGGCATCAATCTAGTGAGGCTCAACCAAATATGAGTTCACAATGCTAACTGAAAAACATATGTTCAGACGGAGGTTCACCAAGAACATCAATGCAAATGAGTTTATGAAACTCAAAGGCATTTCCCAAATCTGGTCTGACATCACTACCATAGAACTTCTAAAAGTTAAGATACTCGAGGTAGTCATAGGCTTGCAGTCCGTCATACCAAATCTTTCCAATATCTTTACCACATATTTTCCTTGAGATAGGAAAATTTCCCTTGGCTTCTGCCACACTTCAAGTCCTTGGTCCTTCATTTCAAATTCAAAAGCCAACTCCCTCTTACATTTGTGAATGAGAAGGTATGCACCTATTAAAAAGAGGTCATCCACATACAACACCAGTATGAGAGGCTTTTCATATTCAACCTTAAAGTAAATGTTAGGATCGACTTCACTCCTAGTGAATCCCGGCTTCATCAAGTAGCTATCGATCCTCTCATACCATGCTTGGGGTGCTTGCTTCAGCCCATAGAGAGCCTTCTTCAACCTGCATACATGAGATTTTCAATCATAAATCTCAAATCCTTCGGGTTGCTCCACGTAGACCTCTTCTTTGATCGAACCGTGCAAGAACACAGTTTTGACATCCATCTGATGTAGGTTCCATCCTTGTGAAGCTGCAAGGGCTATGATCAAGCGGATGGTTGTATATCTGGCAACAGGTGTAAATATCACATCATAGTATATACCTTCCTTCTGGGAGAAACCACGAGCAACAAAACGAGCCTTATACTTTTCCGTACTTTCATCTGTTGCATGCTTTATCTTGTAAATCCATTTAGAAGTGACAATTGTCTTGTCCTGGGGTCTAGGAACTACTTCCTAGACGTCATTCTCCATAATAGACTCATATTCTTTGGTCATAGCATCCTTCCATACTTTATGCTTGACGACATCTGAGAATGATGGAGGCTCATTTTGTATGATCGTGCTCATGATGCTCAAGTATCCCTGATACCTGTTAGGTTTCTTACTTTCACGGAAGGTTCCTCAGGGTGCAGCATGTCCTTCAGCATCATCAAGTAGCCCCTTAAGCCATGAAGGCCTCTTCCTAGAAGAGGAAGGCTCAAACGAATAAATAAGATCCATGGGTTCCTCCACATCAGACATTGCATCATCTACCCATAGAGATAGCTTCCACAAACGTACAACTCTTCCTTTCGCCACACCATTCTGCTCAGGAGTATGTGGTGTAGTAGTCTCCCTCTTAATGCCAACCTCAGATATGCTTAAGTGAACCAACTATAATATATCAAAGGTCTTACTTTGGCTTGAGGGGAATGGTCCCCTTTTGAGATTTCCTTCAGCACATTCTAGACATACACCTTCTTTCTCTACTCAAAATTCGGGCATCCCTATCACCATTTGTATTACACCAAGTAGAGCTTTGTAATGAAGGTGGGCAAACCTCCGATGCCAAAGTTCGGACTGAAGAGATGTGTCATAAGATATGACACCTAGCGGACTTCCATCGACCTGATATAATGAATCAACACGAAACCCAAGATTAAAGGCATCTTTAACATTATTTTTCCATATACGTACCTTGCCATCGCTAAAGGTTACCTTGTAGCCTTTGTCTTCCATTGCCGAGATGGACACTAGGTTCTTTTTGAGGTCAGGTGCATTTAATACATCCTGAAATTTCTAGCCTTCTTGAATGCCTATCCTCTTCCTTCATTCCCAGCTCTCCTCTTACCTTCGTTATTGAATTTGTCATTCCTTTGATTGTCATCAGAGGGATTTTGATCATTGTCCCGGTGTGAGTCTTTTCTATCAGGGCACTCCCTTGCATAGTGACCTGCTTTATCGCAGATGTAACATCGTCCTTTTCTTCCATCCTTAGGTTCAGCCTTTCCTTTTGATTTAGTTCCAGAATTATTTCTTTTCTTAGCATGAGAAGAAAAGGCAATATGAGGACCTTTAGGCATGGGCATTTCTTGCTCTTCTACCCTTGTTTCTTCTTGAATGCATCTAGCCATTAACCTCGAAACCAGGAATTACATTATTGTTCAGAAGAGTAGTCCTGAACACGTACCATTCATATGGTAATCCTCCAAGAGTCGTGAGTGTCATTTCTTTGTCAGTAATAGTCTCCCCGACAAATAGGAGATCGTTCTTGATCTCGGTGATTCTCAAGAAGTATGCTTGCATACTCTCATCTTTACCCTTAGGAATTTCCTTCAGCTTATTTCTAGGAAACAAAACTTGATTTTAATCATTTACTTTAAATAAACTCACCAGTGTATCGTAGATTTCCTTGGAGGTGTCCAGTTCAGAGATGTAGGCCACCAAGTGCTTGTCGATAGAGTCCCGAATGATCTTCTTTGTTTTTCCATTTGTTCCAGGCAGCAGCGGATGCATTTGATGGAGGCTCAACAATATTGCCTCTCACATGGTCCAACACTCCTTTATCTTCTAGGGTTAGATCGATAGACATCTTCCATCTCTGATAGTCAGCTTTCTCACGGAGCTTGTCTTCGGTAGGAAAGAGTGTTGAGGACCCCATAGTTCTTTTAGGATAGCCTTGCCAATCTTCTCTTCGATGATTGCTCTTGCTCTTGCTCAAGCTTTGTCTTCACCTCAGCTCTGATACCATGTTAAGTTATGGTATGTTCTATGCTTATAACAGTTTACTTCTTTTTCTTATTATATTCCACAGATTAGCAATCACATGTACATAAAGTAAAGTGCAGATAGAACTAAACGATCGACAGAAAACAAGCCAAGACAAGAGACACAAGATTTGGCGGCTAGCCAGGGACAAACCCCACAATGTGTGGGGAAACCTTTTGATCAAATCTTCTTTTATCTTCAATAATTCAGCGGAGATAAATAGTACAATAAATCTGATCTATATCAGTAGCAAACCCTAGATCAGCAGCATCAGCGTTAGCATTTTCATCATCAAACTAGGGCAGACGATATCTCACAAACCGACTGTCGGATCAGCTTGATTCCACCACCAAAAGTTGCAGCTTCTAGAGGAGGTTCAGATGAACCTAAGTTTAGATGAGGAAATATTTTGGTCCATGCAGGTCAAACTTTACTTTTGCAGATGCAGCTTCAGTTTCAGCAGCTTCCTTCAAACTAGGGCAGTCGATATCTTGCAAACCGCCCGTTGGATTGACTTGATTCCACCACCAAAAGTTCTGGCTTTCAGAGGAGGTTCAGATGAACCTACAACTTAGTTTAGATGAGAAGATATTCTGGTCCACGTAGGTCAAACTTTAATTCTGCAATTGCAGCTTCAGTTTCAACAACTTCCTTTAAACTAGGGCAGTGGATATCTCACAAACCGTCTGTCGGATCGACTTGATTCCACCACCAAAAGTTGCAGCCTTCATAGGAGTTTCAGATGAACCTACAGTGCAGATCAGAAGAGGAGTTTTTATGGTCCACGCTAGTCAAATTTTGGATCTGCAGTTGCAGCGTCAGTTTCAGCAGCTTCCGGCTTCACATGTGTGAGAGAGAGACCCTTTTCTGCACAGTAGAGAAGAGACTCTTTATTGTGCAGTAGAGAGAGAGAGAGATGTGATGAGATGAGTGAGTGCAAATGAGGAAAATTCCTCCTGTATTTATACACAACTGTTGATGTTTGAATAGATGTGATTGTTGGGCTTCTAAGCCTACATGAGTTGTAGGTCGGCTTGATAATAATTCCATAATCAAAATAAATTCATATCTTCATGAATACTTATCGGAATCAGATGATCTTTATATCAATCCTAGACCTCTCGACGAGAGGAATCTAATAAAAATATTATTAGCCATGAATAAGATGACCCACATGAAGTTTGGCCGTAGTTTCCAATTTTAACACATGTCATGTCTAGAACTTTCTCAAACATCTCTCCAAAAATATTCTTCATCCTACCTCATAATTAGTCATGCTAGCAACCTCATACTTAGCCTTGGTCGTGCTTAAGGCTATGGGCCTCTCATATAACGACATATCTAATTCTCTCGTCAATAATAATCCCAAACATCATTAGTACATCCATGCAGTCACATATCACAAGAAGAATGTCTCAAACCAAAAATAGATCATCCCTTGCAAATATCTCGAAAGGTGCTTGGAAGCAACTCAATGTGTATGAAGCGGCTCAATCATGAATCAATTCAAGTTATATGTACAACATATATGTATATGGACGGGTTTTCAATCGGAACATCAATGCTTCAATCAACTGTTGGTTGCCAAGTTGAGTTTGACAATATCTCTTCACAACTTCTTGAAATTCAATCGAAGTGTCTAAGGATTTGCATTTCCATTTTCCAAAAACTCTTCAATAGCTTTGCAATATAGATTTTCTTTTTCAAACTTCAGAAATTGATTCATCATGCCATGATTCATTATTTCGAGCTTCAGAAGCCATCTCCCTCTTACTTAGATCATCAAAGGCTCATTACCTGTCAATAGTAGGCCGTCAACATATAAAAGAAAAAGAAAAACCAAAACCATACCTTGGAACACTTTTGAAGTAGAGGTTTGGGTCAACACATCATCCTGGCTTCACTAGATAACTATCAATGTGGACACATCAAGATCGAGGAGGTTTCTTCATATGATGCTCTCTGCAAACATAACACAAGGATGAGTCATGCAGGTTCCATTTATTTGTTGTGAGATTACTTCACATTGAATCACACCTATTTAGACTTCAACCATTGTGCTAAGGACAATGAGGTCAATAGAAAATGATTATTGAATACCAATATTAGTCATTGAAAGTCACTATGCCCATATGGCATTTTTATCAAAGCAAATCATCATTTGTCAAATCAAATCATTAGTCATTCGGTCAAATCAAAAATTTGTTATTATAGTAAGATCTATAGTCCAGAACATATATCAATCATCAAGTCAAAGATCTAAGTCATTATCATGTCAAAACTCTAAACACTACTCATCTATATCAATCAGCCAAATCTAGTCAAACTCTTGCAGCACAAACTTCAATGGTTAAATCATAATGACATATTTATATGCATATCCTGATCACCTACAAACACAAGTTTAATCTACATATTCATATTATAGTAAGCATTCAAACTTCCATGCTCGTAGAACTTTTTGTTGTCTGTTTTATGTTTGTAGCACTGACATCCTTCAAGTGAACATCTTATTTTATGCACAAAGCTTCACTCTTGTGTCTTATAGACATAGTCACACCCATAGGCCTTCCTCCGAGCAGTTGAAAGGCTATAGTTGCACCCTTGAGCTTTGTTACGTGTGACTGAGGCTTAGAGTAAGGGAAAAGTCTCTCTTCTCAAATCAAAACTTTGTTACAGATCAACAATGTCCAATATTTGTCTATTCATTTCCATAAATCTTATTTCAAAAAAAATACATATATAATGTCAATGGTAATAAGAGTAAGGATCTTATGGATATATTCTCCCTTTGATTGGGAATCCACTTCAATCATCAACTTGTCTATAACACTGTCATGCATCAGCAAATCTGTTAGATCATAAAGTCGGACAACATCACATATTCATCATGGTTATATCATGTTATCATCAACTACTTCATCATGACATCAATCAGTCATCAAGGGTTAGAGTCAAGTAGCTAATAGGAGTATACTTCAAGAGTCATGATTACAACATTATTTCTTTCTCAATCAAGTTAGGGCATTCAATTTTACCATGTGCCATAGTTACTAAACACATCAAAACGTAACCATGGTCAACAAAAGATCATGAATATCAATCTCATAGTTATGCTTCTGTCATCATGGCTACCATGTTTTTTATCAAGTTACCATCTACTAGAATCAAGGTGTTAACCTTCTTTATGGGATCAAGAGATTCAAAAGTATATATCTTAGCCAAACATCAAATATACCACTATATCAATATTAAGTAGCTTCATAGAATCAAGAATTTCATCATGTCTAAAGGACAAAATACTTGCTTACTATTAAATGCATCATTTCATCATAGGAACCATGAATCCAAATCACTTTTATATGCATGAGCCATTTGTGAAGGAGGAATTCTCATCATACCTTAGGGATTACCTTGCCAAACAATATACCATGCATGCCTTATTGTTCAAATACATGTGCACCTTCTTATTTTACATAGTCATCTTGTAGCACTTTGTCACCTTTTCATTAAGTGCCTCATTTTCTAGTTCTTCTCTTCCTGCACTAACCATGGTCCTCAAGAAGGATCCACTTATCACAACTCATAAAGAGGTTAGAAACATCCAAATACCTAAATATAGATGCATGAAGTATAAGTAATGATCAAAAAAATACTTATATCAATAAGTCTTGAAAGTAAGGGCATAAGGGAGCATCATAAATCGAAAAATACTTATCTTCAATGAGAAGTGATCATCTCCCTCTTCAAGAGCCATCACTATCCATAGTCCACTTGATTCCTTCAATATATATTCATAAGCTTCATCAACAACCAAGCCTAATAGAAACTATCCCATCTAGGGCTTCATCAAATTTGTCACAAGTGCTTGAGCATCTTCACATTGACTGTGCTAGGGTTTCTAGATCTCATATCTCAAATATTTTTCCATAAGCCAGGGTTTCTCCCAAACCCTAACCTCATAATATCCATCAAACCCTAAATTTCCTAGTGTTTTCTCCAAACCCAAGAATTATTTTAGGTCTCCACCCTCCTCTCTTGCTTCCATTAATGGTGTCATCACAAAGGTGATGTCCATGGCTTTTCTTCAGCCCAGCTCTACTACCATTTTGTCATTAACATATTAAGTTCACCCCATAACATCATAACATTATTCATATTTACATCATTATTTAGTAACATATGCAACTATGTATAAAGATAAATATCATCATCATCAATGTAGCGGAACATAAAGGAACAATAGAAGAAAAACATTCACACATAGAGACACCGGGATTGGTCGGAGACCAGGGAAAAACCCACTATGAGGAAAACTCTTTCAAACTCTTATTAGATTGTCATTGAATGATTCAACAAAAGAGAGAACAATGATCCATATCTTCATTCATACAACTATTCATCAAAAGAAACTACAAAATCCATGAAATGAACCCAATAATGCTTATACTCAATATCCTAATTTTGAAGCCTATAATGAACAACTGTCACTATCTGCGGTCAACTGCAGAACACTTCAGTCACTGAGTGAAATCTTCTGACAACTGAAATTCCATCATTTAGGTCCTGGTCACATGGATGAGGAATCATGCATGTGACTAGGAAACTTCTAGTCACTCTTTGGAGACTACAAGCAAATCACTGCAGTCTACAACTGAGGTTATGAAACCCTAGATGTCAGTTGCACAAAGGACGAGTTGTGCATGTGACTGGGATGGTTCAATTGCATAGATGAGCCTGGTAGCGAGCAGCTGCAGTCAAGATCTCTCTGTCATGTGCCTACGACTAAGGCCCGAAACCCTGAAATAGAAATGTGAGCTTCAAATCCTGCAATTCCATCTTCGAGCAAACTTGTTCCTCCGCAGATGAGTCTCAGACCTGTGTGAGACAAAAACCAAGATAGAAGAGTGTCTCATGATGTTTTTTAAATGAGGTTGAGGTCACTTGTATTTATAGCCTTCCAACGGTGTCCCATTTGCTTTAGGGCCGACCTTATCAAATATGCACATGTGGGTGTTTTTTCATAAGTACACTTTCCCTTATCGAATTTGAGTGATCTTTAGGTCAATTTTGGTCCTCTTGAAAAGAGGAATTTAATGTAATCATTATCTCCATAAAGTGAGTTGTCCAAAGTGGAATTTGACCGCAGTTTCATATTTTAACGGCTTTGAGAACGTGTAGCCTGATGTATCTACCAATATTGTCGAGTGGTGTCAATAATATTGGTTTGCCTCCCAGACGGGGAGGCTGAGTAGAAACCCCAAGGCCTCACCATTCTATTGTCTTCTTTGGAACTTTTTGTTTTATTTGTCATTCTACTTTGATGGATCAATAAGGGAGTATGATTAGTCTGGTCATCCCAAGGCAGGGAAGGGCATGTAGGCGCTTATATATGTGGCAAAATATCTTCCTGGCAAAGAGTGTTAAGCATATTTGGTCCTAGTGCTAGAAGAAAGTAGAGGGGGAGCCCCTCAAGTCCCTATAGAGGTAGTGATTGTGTATTTTGATCTCATAGTATAGGGGACATCGAAAAATAAGGTGCATCTCTATCTCCAACTCTTGAAGTTGGCACACCATGTGTATCTTATCAAATCATGATATATGGTGTGTTGTCTCTACCTTAAAGTCAAATATCAGAATATGTAATTTAAACACAAAATTTAAATAATTTAATTAATGAATACCAACATGTCTGCTTTGTTGTGGAGCTCTACTACAAACGGCCAAAACCACCCTGTCGAACTGGGTACAACCTGGGTACACAGTCTCAAAATGATTTCCAATCGAAGCAATTTGATCCCTCATGCCCAAAAACTCTAGTACAATCAAGATTCAAGAGTGTCTGAATCTCTATTTTAAAATTGTTCCTTGTTTTTCCTCCTCCCCCTTCTCAAGATTTCCTTCCTTCTTTTAATTCCCCATCCACCGCCTTCCTCCCATCTCCATGTCAATATTTTGTTACGTGTAAATTTATGAAATCAAATCTCATTTGATTTCGTTGATTTTATTTGGATACGTAGATTTGATTTAATAAAGGTTATTTATTATTTTAATGAATTAATTTGATTTATTAATTTATAATTTTATTAATTTATATATTATTTATTAATTTTAAATTTTAATTTGTAAATTAAAATTAACATTTTCTATTGATTTTAAGGATTTATCATATATGTGATACTTTGGTGAGGTATTAATTCATTACCTTAATTTATATCTCCTTCTGTAGTAACTAGCTTATATATAGTGTGATACATGCAGGTCCATGCATACATAGTTATCATATGGAGGTCTCGTATGTATGCTAATACTCGTATTTTATTTATAGGTGGGTCATTACATACATCCCTCCTTCCAAAAACTTCGTCCTGAAGTTAGGGTTTCTAAAATATATGTGATTAATGTGAGTGTATAAGTCTTTATATTTTAAGATTGAATTCATTTTATATGGGTACTTAAAATTTGATTTCTTAAATATTTTAATATTTTAAACTATAATATTCATGTTCTGCCCCGGTTGGTTCCTCTAGCTACTCTAGAATCATCCTATCCTTCCTATTCTCTTCCGCTTCCATCCTATCCGCCCTCTACTAGAGTGTGCCATGGTATCAGCTATACTGACTAACCATTCGTAGGCTCTAAAGGGTATCAGTGTCGATTATATCAACCTGATTTCCTAGTAGGCATCTCGCAGTGATCATCACACATCTAGGGGAGTGTAATTCACACAGTCCTCCCATGACTCCAGGTTTTGGAGGATAAATGGTGGGCAATACCTCCACCCATCCTAGTGGGACCTGAGTCAATGCTTTCTCATGGAACCTCATTGAGCCTTAATTGTACTAATGTTTTTATCATCACGTGGCCATTTTGGTAACCTGCAATGTAAACACTTGTCCATATATTATAACATATGCATCAATGTTTATAAAATAAACAATTTTTATATAGCTCATACATGTTGTTATCTACAGTATAACATACTAGGTCATGTCCTACTTATGTTATTGGCTTTCATATTGAAATTGTAATCATTTTTTTATTTCTATATCAATAATCATATCGATATGCATAAATGAAGCAAAATTTATAATATCTTAATTCATATCATAATTCAGGATTTAGATTTTATAGCAAGGTTAATCAAACATTGAACTTCATCTTGGTATTCATAACTTAGTAAGGTTAATTTAAATAACATATTTCATCTTGGTATCCACGTACCAGTAGAATTAAACATATAACATATATCATATTTCAGTAACATAAAAAATCACATTTATATGTGATCCTTCCAAAATTGGTTTTGAGTGTCTGATTTAAAGTAAAGTAAATATATACAAAATATGTCTTAAAGTTCTTCAAAATTGATACAAGTTGGAGTATTTTTGACATATGATTTTTGTATCTTCCCAAGTAGCCGATCTAAGGCTATATTGGTCCCACTGGACCTTAACTTGGTCTACGAGACAATTCCTGAGTTGTCGAACCCTACGTTCCAGTATACGTAATGGTTTAACCGAAATGATTCCTTCGTCCAATACCTGCAATTCCTTCCATTGAAGGTGATGAGATTTGTCAGCTATGTAATGCCTTAATACAAATACATGAAATACATTGTGAATTTTATGCAGGTGAGGTGGCAGTGCAAGACGATAGGCAACAAGTCCAACTTTTTCCATGACTTTAAATGGTCCGATAAATCGGGGTGACAACTTTTTCCCTTTTCCGAATCGGAAAGTGCTTTTATTCGGTTTGATGTGGATGAAAATTTGATCCCCTACTTCATATTTCCTATCAGTTCTGTGAACATCAACATAACTCTTTTGTCTAATTTGTGCTTCTTTTAACTGTTGTCTAATTTTTTTTCCCTGTTCCTCTATCTCTTGGATCAATTCTGGCCCTACTATCACCTGATCTTCTAACCTATCCCAACTTAATGGTGTTCTGCAAGTTTTGTCTTATAATGATTCAAATGGAGGCATTCCAATTGAACTATGGTAACTATTATTGTATAGAAATTCAACTAAGGATAAATACTTTTCCCAGTGTGATTATTGATCCATAATGTACATCCTCAACATATCTTCTAGTACTTGATTTACCCTTCCTGTTCTCCCATCAATCTCAGGATGATAAGTTGTACTCAAATTTAGTTGAGTTCCTAAGGTTGACTGCATGCAAGTCCAGAATCTTGAAGTGAATCGTGAGTCTCTATCTGATATGATATTCTTAGGTACTCCATGAAATCTGATAATTTCATTTATAAATACTCGAGCTACGTCAGCAATTTCGTAAATATCTCTTACGAGAATGAAATGGGCGCTTTTTGTTAATTTATCCACTACCACCAGAATGGCATTGTGCCTTTGTGGAGTGAGAGGTAATCCGACGATAAAATACATAGAAATTATCTCACATTTGGTCATAGGAATGTCATGAGGTTGCAAGAGACCTGCTGGGTGATAATGATTAGCTTTCACTTGCTGACATTCAAGACATTTTGCAACGAATTGAACAATATCATGTTTCATGCATGGCCATAAGAAGAGTTTCTTGGTATCAATATACATTTTCTTAACTCCGAGATGTGGATAATATACTTCTCTGTTGGGATTCCTTAAGGATGGTGTCTCGGAGATACCCATTATCAGGGATATACATCCTTCCATGAAATAGCAAGATTCCATCATTTTCTAGTTCATATCCCTCAAACTTAGTTTCTTTTGACTTTTTACTATCAAGACTAGATCTTACTTTTAAATACCATCTATCTTTTATGAGATGTTATAGTACTCGTTGCCTTAAGTCTACTTTGATAGATATAAGGGAAAATACTTGAGGTCCTCTGCTTAAAGCATCTGCCACTACGTTCTCTTTTCCTTTAATGTATGATATTCCAAAGTCATATTCACTTAGTAATTCACTCCATCGTCTTTGTCTAACATTCAAGTCTCTTTGGGTGAACAAAAATTGTAGACTTTGATGGTCGCTTTTAAGCATAAAGCATTGCCCTACTAGATAGTGTCTCCATATCTTTAAAGCTAGTACTACAACAGCTAACTCTAAATCGTGAGTGGCATAGAGTTTTTCATGAGGCTTTAACTTTCTTGAGACATATGCTATTACTCCTCTATCCTGCATTAATACTGCACCTAACCCTTGCTTGGATGCATCAGTACATATAGTAAAATATTTGTCCATATCAGGGACTCTTAAGATTGGTGCACTGGTTAGCAGTCTTTTAAGTTTAGAGAATGCTTTATTACATTCCTCAGTCCATTCATACTTAACACCTCTATGTTGAAGAGTTGTAATTGACTTTGGAATTTTTGAGAATCCTTCCACAAATCTTCGGTAGTAACTGGCTAAACCCATAAAGCTTCACACTTCATGTGCATTTTTCAATATTGACCATTCCATGATTGCTTTTACCTTCTCAAAATCCACTGAAATTCCTTCACTAGATATGATATGACATAAGTAATGAATATTTTCCTGAAAGAAAGAACACTTGGATAATTTTCCATATAACTGGTGTTTTCTGAGGCAGGATAATACTATCCGTAAATGGTCTTCATGCTCTTTCTCATTCTTGGAGTAGATGAGAATATCATCTAAAAAGACTTGTACAAATTGATCAAGATATTTATGGAAAACATTGTTCATAAGGTTCATGAATACTACTGGTGCATTAGTTCATCCAAATGGTACCACAGTGAATTCATAATGCCCGAAGTGTGTTGGAAATGCAGTCTTAGAAATATTGCTTTCCAAAATCCTTAGCTGATGATAGCCTGATCGTAGATCAATTTTTGAAAAGACATCAGCTCCTTTCATTTGGTTGAAGGTCATTCATTCGAAGCATTGGATATCGATTCTTTATTGTAGCTCGATTCAAATCTCAGTAATCTATGCATAATCTTAAGGAACCATCTTTCTTCTTGACAAAAATTACAAGAGAACCCCGAGGTGATATACTGGGTCGAATGTGTCCTATATCCAATAGTTCCTTCAATTGAATTTGCAATTCTTGAAGTTCTAGAGTTTTCATTCTATAAGGTGTTTTAAACATTGGTTGAGTATTAGGTTTCAATTCTATTGTGAGGTCTAGCTCTCTTTCAGGGGGTAATCCTGGTAGTTCCTTTGGAAATACATCTATAAATTCGGCTAACACCAAATATTTTTCTAAGGATGGTCCTTTTTCTTTACTTACTTCTTGAACTACATATCCTTGACAACCTTTCCTTAAGCAACGCTTCATTTGCATTGTTGATATGTAGCGTAAAGATACTTTTCTCTTGATACCTTGAATTTGAATCGTCTCTCCTTCATCATTTATATCGAGAATTATTTTCCCATAACAGTCTACCCAAGCTTGATGAGCTTCTAACCAATCCATACTTATAACGAGATCATAAGTTCCTAGGGCTATGACATAAACTTTTAATTTAGTCGAATAGAACCCTAGATCAATTTTGCATTCTTCCACACTTAATTCTACGGGTTGGAGTTCTCCTGAGGCCATTTCTGACTGTCTGAAATCATTTTGTTTGCGAGCTTCCAACCTACATTTATTTAATGCATATGACGAAAAGAGACTATCTGTGGCACCAGTATCAAATAAGATTTTGAATTTTATACCATTAATAATACCTGAGGATTCCATTATAGTGGACTGATGTGCTCCTTGATTATTGTTGACTACTGCATGGATTCTATGATTGCCTTGGGTATTTGGTATTGGTTCTTTTCCTGCCCTTTGCGATATACTTGATGAAGCTTTTGGACAATCACATTGAAAATGTGTTCCTCCACATCCCCAACAATTAACCTGGGTCTATCCTCTTGAATCATATTGTCAGTTTCTAGATTAAAAGGCTTTTGTACAATCACGTTGAAAATGTGGTCCTCCACATCACCAACAATTAACCTGGGTCGGTTCTCTTGAATCACATTGTAGTTTCTAGATAAAGAGCTTCACCCTTTAGTCTAGAAACTCACAATATGATTCAAGAGGACTAACCCAAGTTAATTGTCGGGGATGTGGAGGACCACATTTTCAACGTGATTGTCTAGAAGCTTCATTAAGTATATTGCAAAGGGCAAGAAAAGAACCAATACCAAATACCCAAAGAAATCATAGAATCCATACAATAGTCAACAATAATCAAGCAGCACATTAGTCCACTGTAGTGGAATCCTCGGGTATTATTAATGGTATAAAATTCAAAATCTTATTTGATTCTAGTGCCACAGATAGTTTCATTTCGTCATATGCATTTAATAAATGTGGGTTGGTAGCTTGCAAACAAAATGATTTCATACAGGTATAAATGGCCTTAGGAGAACTCCAATACATAGACTTAAGTGTAGAAGAATGCAAAATTGATCTAGTGGTATGTTCGACTAAATTAAAAGTTTATGGCACAGCCCTAGGAACTAATGATCTCGTCATAGGTATGGATTGATTAGAATCTCATCAAGCTTGGGTAGACTGTTATGGGAAAAGAATTCTCGGTATAAATGATGAAGGAGAAACGATCCAAATTCAAGGTATCAAAAGAAAAGTATCTTTACGCTACATATCAGCAATGCAAACGAAGCGTTTCTTAAGGAAAGGTTGTTAAGCATATGTAGTTCAAGAAGTAAGTAAAGAGAAAGGACCATCCTTAGAACAATATTCGGTGTTAGCCGAATTTTCGGATGTATTTCCAAAGGAACTACCAGGATTACCCCCCGAAAGAGAGCTAGATCTCACAATAGAATTGAAACTTGGTACTCAACCAATCTCTAAAACACCTTATAGAATGACAGCTCTAGAACTTCAAGAATTGCAAATTCAATTGAAGGAACTATTGGATATAGGACACATTCAACCCAGTATATCACCTTGGGGTTTTCTTGTAATTTTTGTCAAGAAGAAAGATGATTCCTTAAGATTATGCATAGATTACCGAGATTTGAATCGAGATACAGTAAATAATCGGTATCCAATGCCTTGAATTGGTGACCTCTTCGAACAAATGAAAGGAGCTTCTGTCTTTTCAAAAATTTGTCTACGATTAGGCTATCATCAGGTAAGGATTTCGGAAAGCGATATTTATAAGACTGCATTTCCAACACGCTTTGGGCATTATGAATTTACTGTGGTACCATTTGGATTAACTAATGCACCAACAGTATTCATGAACCTTATGAACATCATTTTCCACAAATATCTTGATCAATTTGTACAAGTTTTCTTAGATGATATTCTCATCTACTACAAGAATGAGAAAGAACATGAAGACCATTTACGGATAGTATTATCCTACCTCAGAAAACACTAGTTATATGGAAAATTATCCAAGTGTTCTTTCTTTCAGGAAAAGATTCATTACTTAGGTCATATCATATATGGTGAAGGAATTTTAGTAGATCCTGAGAAGGTAAAAGCAATCATGGTTTTGGTTGTTTTGGTAACATAGCCGAGACAAGAATTGTAGCCAGGACAAAATTACAGTAGAACAATTGTAGTAGAGCTTCGCAGCAGAGCAGATAGGTTGGAAGGACCTTGATTCCATGATAGGGTGTTGACCCTGATTCTACTAGGAGGGGTGGAGGTGTTTCCCACCGTTTATCCTCCAAAACCTGGAGTCATGGGAGGATTGTGTGAGTCACGCTCCCCTAGACGTGTGTTGATGATTGCCGGATGCCTACTAGGAAATCAGGTCAATATAGTTGACACTACCATCCTTAGAGTCTATGAATGGTTAGGTCAGTATAACTGATGCCATGGCATACTCCAATAGAGGACATATAGGATGGGAGCGGAAGAGATTAGGAATGATAGGAAGATTTTATAATAGCTTGGGAACTTGACTGGGGCAGGGAATGAACATTAAAGTTATAAACCTAGAAGTATTCAAAACACCAATTTTATAGTGTCCTCACATTAAATAAGAATTTAACTTCGATACACAACCCTAACAAGAATATACTAATCATTAAAATAATTATTGATATACGATAAAAACCCTAACTTCGGGATGAATTTTTTGAAGGAGGGGTGTATGTAATGACCCGAGCACAAGAATATTAGCATGCATATGATAGCTACATATGCATGTATCGCATGTAATGCACTAGTATATATATTCTAAATTAACTATAAATGTTGAATATCACGACACTCCTTAAGATAGAAGTTACACCCTCACCCATCACCAAACATATTGCTTAATGCGTCATAATTAATGAGAAAATACCCTAAATAATTTCAATAATATAAATTTAGAAGTATAAAATAAATATGGTTTTAAAGAAATAAATGTAAAATTTAAGTTAATTATAAATATGGTTATATATTTATATATCCCTGAATATTAATAAATTATACTAATAAATTATCAAAATGTGAAATTAAATCAAAATAAAGTACATGTTATAAGCTAAGGGCATTTATATAAAACTAATAAAATTCCTAAATGTAAACCTAATACACATGTCAATATACATGTAGCTTTGAACGAATATACTCACACGTTACAAAGGAGGGAAGGTGTCACCATGTAAGGGAGCGATGGGTTCGCTAGTAGAGAGTAGTGACCGCCAAGGAATGATATACAAAGACGAAAGGGGAGCATGAAAAGGGGGGGAAGTCAGTTTTTGGGAAACAGAGGATTGCCTTCACCTTTGGAATAGAGTGCAAGGAGGAGGAAATACAAAGAATCATGATAGAAAATGAATCTAGTTTGAGGGAAGAGCCAGGGGCTTGATTTTGTACTGAAAATTGGGAAATTTGAGTTGTTCTTGGAGTTTTGGGCACCGGGGTTAGTGGACTTCCATCTCGAAATCCTCTAGATCTGGGAACCACAGAGGTTGATCCCAGATAGGCAGGGAGGAATCGGTTGGTTTGGTAACATAAGAAGAAAAGTCGGAGCAATGTGGACCGACACCAAATGGAAGAATCAGGTACGCAATTTCATTTAATTTTATAGAATTTACAAGAAATTTGTTCATCTGGTTGAATCTTAACAACAGGGATTCTGAGCAAGTTCATCCAGTCCCTACATGTATAAACAGGGTAGACAATGATGCCATCTCACGGCTCCAAAAAGTGCTCTAGCTAGGACATCTTCGTGCCTAGGTTCATTAGAGGAGGTACAAGTGACTTGAATATACAATTTGTAGATATTCTCTTTGATAACCTGATTTAATACCTATCTAGTTGATAGGAGATGGCTCGATGCATCAAGGGAGAATCTGAACAAGGGAAGGTGCTCTAGGGACAGAGTGTTGAGAAACCAAGTGCAGGGTAGAGAATGCTTGATTCCTCCTACTTGATAATTATCTGCGAATGTTTAATGTATTCTTATTACTTATTAAGTGTTCTTCATCAAGAAATTATACAAATGTTCAATCTTTCAAGAAAACAAAAGAGACAAGAGACACCAAAATTAGATTCCAAGCTAGGGAAAAACCCCACAAGGGAGAAAGCCCAAAATTCCTTCTCTTATAGAATCAGATCAAAATGAGATATCCAAGACCAACACCAAGACCAGAACTGCCACCAAAAACTCCAAGTCCAACCCTGCTTTGAGTCATCTCCAAAATCAATGTCAATGTAGGTCAAACTGGTCAACTTCCTGAAATTTCGGCCCTGGAATTTTGGGCCTGCAGTAGCATAGAAAATCTGGCCTATTCACAGAATTTATTCTTCACATGTGCGAGAATATTATTTCCTTTTCTCTCCTTTAATTCAATATATTTGTTCTTTGTTAGGTGCAGAAAGTACTTATTATGAGGATCATTGATTGTGCTTCAAATGTGTTAAATTGTCCTTTATATATATTTGTTCAAGAGATCGAATAACTTTCTCTTGGAGGATAGGGCCGACTTGTTCCAAGGAGGGTCAACTTGCTTATTTGGTGGACTTATGACTAGACACAAAAATCAGTTTTTTTATTATAAATGTCCAAATGGGACATGACTCAATAATATTTCTCTTTGACTCATAATAAATTCCTTTTGACTCTTTTTGACTCTATAAGCATGAAGAACATACTTTGACCAAAATAAAATATAATAATGAATATATCAATGATAAAATTACATTACATTATGAAGACCGAGACTAGTAACAATTTCAACACTCCCTCTTAACTAGGGAGGTATTCATAATGACTCAATAGAAAATTCTCAAGTTGAAATATTCATATAAGAAAGGATCCAGGTTGATAAGCATCAATGATGTAATCATAATCAACATTTTCAAACTACCAAGGCCTGGACAAGTACGCTCTATCTCTCCACTAAATCAGAGCACAATGTTGGGAGGCATTAATTTGGACACCACTACCTCTAAAGGCACATACCCCACCTAGGTGTTCCAAAGGTATGATCTCACAAGACCATTTCCTAATCCAAGGAAAAGTACGTCCTCCATACCATTCTTTACCAAGTCCATGTATCCAACTTAGGATGCTAATCCTAATGAACCACAATACATGACTCAAGAATGTGTGTCCCTAATGCCTATCCAATCCACCATTCTCCCTACAATTGTTCATGCACTAAACTTACGCCTATTAGTCTTGGATATAATGCACGATACATGGAGAACACAATGTCCATCCTCACTCCCTCTCAATGAGGGAGGAGATCCTCACTCCATCTCAACCGAGGAGGAGATATCCACAAGCCTAAGCTTGTCTAAAAAATACTCATAAACATCATCAATGTATTTACAACTTCTTGTTAGTTTTTGTAGCATCGGATGGTGTTCTAGTCTCAAACTTTGTGGAGGAACTAAAACATAGGAGATTTTCAAAACCCAGAAATCATTTCTACAAATTCCACCTAAAGTTAGCTCAATTAAATTAATTGATCGATAATTAAAAATGTCTAAGTCTAACATAGGGAACTCAATTAATCAATTGGAATTAATTGAGAAATGTGAGATTTCTCTAGAAACTCACATGGATCGACTTAGGGATGACCTCAACCATCAATTAATATTTAATCATGTTCATTGAAGACTCAACTGGAGATTATATGAGGAGGTCGATGGGGTTGATGGAGAACACACTTGGAGAGAAAATTCCTTGGTAGAGGTCGAGTTTTCCAACTACAATGATTCAGCAGAGAGAAGTTTGAGCCAGAGAGGGGATGCAGAGACAGTGAGGGGTAGAGTCGGTGAGTCTAGAGGAAGTTTTCCAGTTTCAAAGAGTCAACAATAGGAGGGCCACGTTTTCTCAGCGAGGATGCACAGGGACTGCGCAAAATATTCAAAGGTAGAGTTTGATTTGGCTAGACATAGGGTTAATTCAGTCGTTGTAGGCCAAGATAATGTCTGGATAGGCTAGCGAGTCATTCCGAGAGGACAAGTTGGGTAGACAACTTGATCAGAGCATCTTCTAGGTAGATCATAAGAGGGTCTACGTAAATTGGCGCAAAAGCTTATGTAAGGGCTTTCATGTGGTCTGTTGGTTCCAGTTGTGGAGCTAGATCAATATCAGGTGAGGCAAGAATTGCCTCACTAATTTTTGTGACTAGTTTATCTTGTAGAGGATTGCCAATTTGTTAGGTCCCTATAATACTAGTGTAGCCCCCTTATTGTTATTGTTAGTGTAGCCCCCTTATTGCTATTATTATTCCCATGTAGCCCCCATATTGTTATTGTGGTGCCCCATATAAGCCCACTATTGTTATTGTTGTGTCCTTATATTATTATTGTTGTATAGGCTCTGATTATATTGTGACCCCTTAGGCTCCTATATATACAAAGGATGTCTTGTCACTTGTATCATCTAAGAGTTTTTCATTTATGTAATGTAAATGAGATTTTCCCCTCGAAGAGGATACTTTTTAAGTCATTGATCTATTGTTTTGTGAGCTGGTTGCATAACATTTGGTATCGGAGCTTTGGATTCTAGGACTTAGCTGCTTCAAATAAGTCATTGTGGAATTTTCACTATAACGTTTTTCTACGAAGCTTCAAAAGTTGAAATTGCAACCACGTGAATACAAAATCTTGGTGAAATTTGTGCCAGAATTTCAGATATTGGTTCACTATATGTTCTGAGATATGGTCCAAAGAATTTAAGGTTTTTGCAGGCTCCAGAATTCAGTGTCAAATAGGTCACCTAGGGAAAATCGACATAACTTTCGTTTCAGGTATTGGATTTGAATTCTATAAAAAGTATCTGAAATTGCATGGAATGTAGTTTTTCATGTAGCAATTTTAGGGCTAAAGGTTGAAACACTAACATGTGGCATCCCATACAACTTTTCTTTACTAAACTAGTCTGTAATTAGGTCATCGTGGGAAATTTGGCATAACTCTATATTAAAGAATCCAATATTGATCTGAATTAGTTAATTTTTTATAGGGATACATTGTTCTTTTCTTTGATAACTTCATTTCTTCACTAACACTTGAAGTTCACCACATAACATTATAACATTATTCATATTTACATCATTATTCATCAACATATGCAACTATGTAGAAAGAACAATATCACCATCATCAATGCAATGGAACATAAAGGAACAAAAAAAGAAAAGCATGCACACATAGAGACACCAAGATTGGTCGGAGACCAAGGTAAAACCCATTATGAGGAAAACCCTTGCAATTTCTTCTTTTTCTTAGATCGTCATCAAATGATTCAACAAATGAGAGTACAATGATCCATATCTTCATCAATGCAACAAAACAACTAAAACATCCATGACATGACACTAAACATGCTTGTACAACAAAACCCTGATTCTGAGGACTATAATGCATTGTCACTGACTGTAGTCAACTACTGAATACAGTTGTCACTGAGTGAATATTCATAATACAATACTTCACTTTTGGTCCCGGATGCATGCTGAGACACTGTGTGCATGCATCTGGGGACCAAACTGTACTGTGGAAACCCTAGCCTCCCAAACGCATCCTAATACATTGTGTGTGTGCGTTTGAGACTTCCCATATGCACCCTTGACCACTCTGTGTGTGCATCTAGGGCTGATAATTATTAGTTATGAGTGTGCGTCCAAGAAACAGAAACCCTAGACACGTGCGAGCTTCAACCCTATAGTTTCAGACCCTTTGCGTGAGATTTCCTCCATCATACTTATGCAAACCAAACAATAGAAGAGAGAAGTGAGTGCTTGATGATTGTGTCCAAAATGAGCTTGAGGTTCCTTCTATTTATAGGCTTTCATGAGGGTCCATTTGATGTTGAGGATGACTTTTCCAATTGTATATGTGCATAGGGCTCACCTAATCCAATATACATGAGTAAATAAATGAATTCAAAAACCAACTTATTTTGTCCAAATAAGGTGATATTTAGGTTGATTTTGGTCCTCTCAAAAAGAGGAACCTATTACAATTATTATATTCATCATATGAGCAGTCCAAAGTAGAATTTGATTGTAGTTGCATAATTTTAACACTCCCTCTCAACTAGGGAGAATTCCACTTGATAATATCTATCCATCAATCAATATGTCATCTTGGAATCTCAAGTGTCATCACTAATCATTTCTGTAATGTAGTCGTCATGCCATGCAAATCATCAATGTACATCTCAATCCATCCCTTTCTTATCTCTTGATCATCCCTACTCATATGTTGAATATTCTCAAATCTAAAAGAAGAAGAATGTGTTACTAGAGGGGAGCTTAAGCTACTACCCTTTATTCATTAGGCTACTACCTGGTATATATGTGAGTGGGCTACTATCCAAAATCTCTGTGAGAGGGCCACTACCCGGAATATCAGTGAGTTGGCTACTACTCGGAATATATGTCAGTGTATCATTATTGGAGAGCATATCATCAGGGAGCACATCTCAACCTGGAATCACATCGAGGAGCTACTACTCAACCCGGAATCTCATGGAGGAGCTACTACTACGACCCCATATAGAGAAATAGGTAATATAGGGGAGCTACTACTCATCCCATCCTATCGCCTACTAATCTTCCCAAAAATTACCCTCAATATTCATGTGGTAGAACACCTTCAATCATAATCCTAGATTGGGCGAGATAGCCAACTTACCAAAGGTAAGGATCTCATTCCCCCAAGCCTCCTCACCCATTGGCCAGACAAAGAGGAATAATCCCAACAAGTCCATATTGTGGGTATGATGCCAACAAGGGTATACTCTGCAAAGACCAACATAGGGTGAGCTACTACTCTAACCCTATGGGAAACAGATAGGGGTGATACACTTTTTCTAGAGTTCCCTCAACCCCAGGAGCCCTTTGTCTCAATTCCACACCCTGGGAGCTCAGATAGGGGAGGAAGGGTATGGCTCATTGTCCTTGATCAATGATGCTCTCTATAGAGACATATATCTGGTAATCATCATGTCTCAATAGGATTTGTCTCTTGTTCATACAGGACATCAAATCAAATATCACATTAGACCATAAATAATCATATAAATCACAAAATAATCATCCTCCCTCTCAAGAAGGTTTCCATCACAAGCCTAATCTTGTCTTGAATATCAATCCTACTTCACTGAAAGCATCTCAACTATATATATGGGATTCTCTGCTAATTGAATCCCATTCTTTATCATCGCAATGTATCCAAAAACTTTCTCAAACATCTCTTCAAATTCTTCTTCATTCTACCTCATGGCTATCCATGCTAGTAACATCATTCTCAACCTCAGTAGTGTTATGTGTTAGCACTTGAGATTTCACCTAGGCTGAGATAGACAAACCTCAAAGCTACATCAAACCATTTCACCTCGTAGCTAGCCCTACGGGGTATGAGAAGGCTCTCTCCGGTCAAACTCGGTGGATTTTTCAATAGGATGAGTTGACCAATTAGAAACACTGATATTAGGCTAGTAAACTGATAAGGAGGGTTGATTTAAAGTTTTTGAGGTTTTTGGTGGCAATTGGAGGGAGTGCAATTCAGGGTGCGGGGATTGAGCTCAGTTTTTGCAGGTGGGTCTTTGGGGCAAGGTAGGAGTTTATGCTGATGCCTTTAGCTGAAAGAGATGATAAAGGAGGAAAGAAGAGAAGCTAAAGAGGGCAAACAATGAATTCGAATCCTCTCTAGACAGTGGAAAACATAAATTTTAAACAAAATTGAAAGCTGAGCATGGCATGCATGAATTCAAACTTTATCACTTCTTTTGTTAAATA